>JANIPM010408774.1:0-12644 GCA_027478405.1 Erythroxylum cassinoides | reverse complement strand
TAAAAATTTTTATTTTAAGTTTAATTTAATGTATAATTATTATTAGCAATAAAAATATTTATTTTATTTAAAAATTAAAAATCACAATAAAAGTTTAACTAAATAATTAATTACAAAAATTTTGAAAAAAAAAGAGGAGGGAAGGGGCAGGAGAGGAATTTTTTAAAAAATTTGAAAATTTTACTAATATGTCTATATTTTTCAAAATTTTCAGTGCTGGCTGGTATATAGCCAGTATTATAGATATCAACCAATACAAACGAAACAGATCGATGCCGATCGGTATTTACACCCGTTACATTAATATCCGTATTTCGTACCGTTCTTTGATTGGTATGATACGTGTCACCCGGTACCAACCAGTACGAAACGAAATTCATGAGATTGACACCAAGGCATTATTCAAATATCAAGTTTTCTTTCCTCGTTTGAATTTAAAATCTCTTTTAGAATTATGGGAAGTCTTTTTCTCTTTTTAGGGTTAAGATAGTCTTTAAGGCTATGTGTTGATTTGAGGTTTATTGATAAAATAGAATGAAACATAATATTATTTCATCGTTTAGGAGGTTTAAGATAGAATGTAAGATGATAAATATCTTTACATTATATTGCATTATAAACCCTTCATTCAAACAACATTTCACTATATTTT
Organism: Erythroxylum cassinoides; assembly: GCA_027478405.1. Lineage (NCBI taxonomy): Eukaryota > Viridiplantae > Streptophyta > Magnoliopsida > Malpighiales > Erythroxylaceae > Erythroxylum > Erythroxylum cassinoides. The sequence goes on along the minus strand of JANIPM010408774.1, from coordinate 11,992 downwards.
ATTATGAACTCTTTCATCCCTACCAAGCAACAATTTTCTAATATTACATCTATTTACATTCCATTTTATTATAAATCATTCCATTTCATTCCATTTCATTAAAAACTTTACATCCAACCAAACATAACCTAAGCCAATTTCAGTGTGTAATTTGGCTAGTTGGTCTCTTTGGTCTCTCCAAAAGAGAGAGTTCATACTTTATACTAAATGTAAACAAATAAAAAGAACACAATTTCTAACTGATGGGATAATAAATTACACTACTATCATATTAGTATAAAATTTGAACCACTTATCTATAAGGTTATTATAAATTTTATAAAACCAAACAAGAAATTATTTGTTTATTCAATTAATATTGAAATCTACTAACCATTACATGTTGGTCACGTCTCAAAAATCAAATTCATATGTGATTTTATTATAATAATTCTAAAAACATATTTACTTGGCATTGGAATAATAAGGAAAATCTTCTTGATAAGTTTTTACTCTCTAAAAATTTGATATTTTGTTTGGAATTGTTTGACCCCGAAGGACATGATAATACTTCTAATATTACTTAAATTCTTTGGGATATGTTTAAGACAAATTAATTATGATACATTTTCGTTCCCCCGTTACAAAATTCAAAACTCTAATTCTTAATGAGTATAATGTATTTTAAAATTATTAAGTCTAAAGTTTTTTTAGAAATTAAAGAATGTATTAGTTTCAAAAAGGTAAAGCTTTACAAATGTTTAAAGCATAAAGTTTAGGTTAGTTATGTGAAACTAATAGCGTGACTAAATGATTTCCAAAACTTGTTCATACGAAATATCAAACACGAAATTCTTGGTTAGGAAAACAATAATTATGCAATGGTATAAATTTACAAAGAAAAGAATTCTACCAGCTTCCATCTGCTACTGATTATTAGAGAAATGCTTAGACCTTGGCCTCTTATCATCACAAGTTCTCTAATTCAAAAAAAATTCGTTTAAATTGCAGCATGAGTTTTCTTTGTTGGTTTTCGAACACTTTAGTACTCTTTTCCCTTTAAATGGAGTACATTATACATCCAAAAGCAAGCTTGAAACAAAAATGATAGTTTGTAGAGAGATGATGTGGTTTAGTAACCTAAAGGATGATGTTTTCCCATTATTTTTCATTGCAATAATGGTCATATGATTAAATGCTCAACTAAAGAGTTCTAATAAAAGTGCACATGAAAAAGAGATGATTGATAGCTTTAGATTCCTCATTAAGAAGTCTATGTATTGGGTTACAAAATAGAGATCCTTTTACCCTATTTATAATGTTGAGCTTATTTTTGACTGATAAAAGAAACTTTAGGAGAATTATACTTAAACCAAACTAATTGGAACTAATTGATGTATAAGATTAAAAAAGATCTTTATAGGAGTTGTTTTTAAAAGTTCCATATGAGTTTTGTTTCTAGCTGAATTTATCTACTTTAATTTTAATTGGGTTTATATGAAGGAATGCTTATCATAACGGGAGCATTATTTCTAGCATTACAACACCATTCACTCACATTGATCTCTACCTTAAGTCTAGCTTTTTTAGGGAATATCATCTTTCATTTTTGATAGTTAGACAGGAGACACAAAGGCTTTAGATCACTCTAATTGTTAAACTATAACCAAATGTCTACCTCATTCCTTATTTTGACTTTGATTTCATTTTCAAGCTTATCTCTTAATTTAAGAAGTTGTAACGTTGTCTAAGAAAAGTCATTTTTAGGTTTCAATTTCTAGAAGTTTTTATCCTCTGACTTATAGCTATGTATTCATTTGACCCATATATATTTATCATTAAGGATTCTTTATAATCTCTTAGCAAGCAATACTTTATTCACCCATTGAATAGATAACATTCTAGGACCCCTTTCGTTCCCTAAGAGATAGACCTCTTTCCTATTAAACTTATCGTAAGGCTTCTATATGCATCACCAGTTTGTAGAAAGATTTTGAGATGTTGTTCAATATCCCCAGACATCTTCTTAGGTAGGACTAGGTGGGTGGAATAATAAATATGAAGATTATTCAGCCAAATATGATATGTTTTAATTTCCCTATAAAAGGAACACATTTATTTCTTTAAGTACTTAATTCTTCTCCTTACTATGTCATAAAAAAGTTGACATTTCTCTTAAGTAATTTTGTAGTTATGATTGGAACTCTCAGAAAGTTAAATTGAGGAGTTTAGAGTTTCATCCTTATACTTTTTGCATACCATAGAAAAATATTTTCAATATGTTTTAAAAATATTGGATGGCTTTTATATGTATTGATAACAAGATCAAAGAGCTTATTGAAGGTGTTGAGGGAGTATATTAGACTAGCAACTAAGTTAAGGTCAACTCCACAAAATAGAAGAAGGTCATTAGTAAAGGAAAACTTAAATATATATAATTGCTTGTAACTACTATAAATAAGAAGTTATCCTCTATCTTTATATTATAATTAATCAACCTTATAAGAACTTCAACATAAAGCATAAAAAAGTAAGGAGATAAAGATCACCTCATCTTATTCCTTTATCACCTTTAATAAGTTGAGTAGCCTCTCTATTAACGAGTATAATAAATCAAAGGTTAGTGTTGTATTGCTCAATCCAAGAGATGAATAAGGAGGGAAACCAAAGCTTCAAGAGAATTCAAAATGAAATGCCAATCTATTGAATCAAAAACTTTGTGAAAATAAATGTTTAAAGAGCAATTTCTTCCATATCTCCTTAGGTGATAGTCTTTGAATAACTTTGAAACTAAAAGAACATTATCACTTATAGATTTACCATCAATGAATGCAACTTATGCTAAATTGTAAAGGGCAAGATTATCTAAAGGTTAAGAGCTTAAATATTACTTTGTGTGGAGTATTGCATCATGCTATAAGTTTAAAATCTCTTAGGTATGTAAGGTTAGAGGTTTTAGGAACTAGACATATGTTGGGTTTTTTTTTCCAAACCATTAACAACTTAGCACTTTTGAAAAATTCTAGAATGCACTAATCACAGTTATGAGATAAACCTAGGATTTTTGAAAAAAATAAAGCATTAAAACCACCAAGTCTAGGAGTTTGATAGGATTATAACTAAGCAAAACTTGCTTAATATCTTCTACAGAGAAGGTTTGGTAAGCAAGTCACATTGTTCTGTAGAAATGAGCTTAGGTACAAAGGAGCTGAAGAGATGAACGAAAGAGGAACTATTGGGGGAAGTACCTAAGGTGTTTTGAAAGTAACCAATGGCAATTTTCAACATCCTAGCTTGGTCACTTATCACCTTTCCTTTTTCTAAAGTTAGAGAGGTCAACTTATGGTCTTCCTTCTTAAAAGGTTGTAGAAAAAAGGTATTAATATCCCCATCTTTAAGCCATTGTATCCTAGACTTCTGTTTTAGTAAAGAATACTGAATCTCTAATCTTGTTATAGTTTTCCAGAACACTTACTAGAGCATTCATAAATCTCCTTTTACTTTTGAATTAAGCAATTCCTTAACCAAATCAAGTTCATGATGGGTGTTTTGGTGGTATCTTATCATGAGTCTCTTGAGTTTCTCCTTTAAACGCATTAGCTTTTTGTAGCATTTAAAAGGTTCATAACCAATGATATCAATAGCCATACCCCTCTCAACAAATAGTTGGAACCCATCAAAGTTGATCAAAAGTTGGAAAACCTAAAAGGAGATATTCTAGTATGGGGATTGAATATATTATAGATCTTGATGGGATAATGGTCTAAACAAAGACAATTATTAAAGAAAACTTTGCTAACTTGGAACTTCTCAAGTCATAAGTAATTAACTAAGGTCTTGTCCAGCTTTTTCCTCATAAGCCAATCACCATTTTGCTTATTACTCTATGTAAAAAAGTCCCCCTTAAACTTAAGATCAGTCTCTTCAATATTAGATTAACAAGGTTTGATGATACATATCAAAAATACTAAAAAAAATCTAAAAAACAAGGTCTGATGATGTTAGACCCCAAACTTTACTTGGAAGTTAGAACTATTATATGTGAAATGTTGGAAGTTAAAAGCTGGAAAATATAGTTGAAACATAATCACTGAGTATACTTCGGTATTTTAGTCATAACTTTTTCCCTAGTTATCCGAATGAGGTGATTCTTAATTTAGATTAAAATAGAGAAATAGGGCTACAAATTATTTGATGAAATCGAGCTCTAATTCAATCCCTAAGAATTTCAATTTTTGGATGAAAGTTGAGAACATAATATTGTTTCAGTATAAGAATAGTTTAGAAATGTTTAGAAGATAACTTTCAGATTTTCAAACCAAATTGAATGATTTTGTTGTCATTAGAAAATTAAGACAACGAGGAACATTTTTTTAGAAGGAAGTGTTATGAAATTCCTTAAATTTTTCCATGATAAAAAGTTAAGGAGTTAGAAGTATAAGGTGTTTGTTTTAATAGAAATAAGGGGTAAAATGAGAAGGACAAGATAAATGAAGGGTAAAATGGGAAAAAGACCAAATAAATGGGCTTGAAGTAAGAAAGAAGAAGGGGAAAATGTGGAGAGAAGAGAGAAGTGTAGTGAGAGGCCAAAAGAAAGAAGAAAAAACTTGGAAGAAGAGAGGAGAAGAGAGAGAGTTTGTGATAGTGTGCAAGAGAAGCTTGAAGGAAGAAGAAAGAAGAAGAAATCAAGCTTGTCAAGGTAAGTTCATATTTTTCTTCTTGCTTTGTTAGAGAAGAAGTTAGAGAGAGAAAGGGATTTTGTGTAGAGGATGAATGGTTTATGTTGGAAGAAGATGATTTAAGAGAACCCATTTGATTTTATGGTTCTAAACTAGGTTTTGGCTTTTCTAACCTAGATGGACTATAGGTAGGTTAGATTTGAGCTTAATTTATGCTGATTACATTTTTATGATTATGGAAGCTTTAGGGAAAATTCCATTTGAATGTGGATTGAATAAGAATTTTGGTTATGTTAAGAAATCAAGAAAACCCTATTCAAGAGCAAGAGGAAGGGTACAATTGAGTTTAGAATTTCAAGAAAAATAAGGTGGGTAATTTATTTATAGTTATTGTGTAACGAGCAAAATGCCTTGTGTGTGTATTGTATGCTAAAATGACTTGCTTTGAAATGTTGTGATGTGAAAATTGCATTATGAGATATGACATTTGATAAAATTGAATTGTGAGTATGATTATGCTATGCCTTGTATCATGGCATTTTGAGTAAATGGAAAAAAGAAAAAGCATGAGAACATGAACTTTTGATTGAATTGAGCATGAGATTTGATTATGTTTGGGCGAAAGAGGAACGGTTTCGTAGTCACGTGCACGTCGACATAAAGCCTTCTCCCGATTGCCTGTTTTTGGCACACAAGAGCTGAAAAGTGAACTCGTTTTGTTCACGGTGTAAACTTCGGTTTCTCCATTTTGTTCCACTGATGAGCCATTTGTTTGTGGATTTGCATTTTGATGTGTTAACTATGATGTAATTTGTGTATTACACTTCGATGATAAATTACATCCAATATGTTTTATGTGATGAAGTATTGATTTATGAATTATGAATGTTGAACTTACATTGTTGGATTAAGATAAGATGAGTATGCTTATATGAATAGATGCATATATATTTGATTGTGTGGCTCATTCCCTTCTTAGGTGCAGAACGAGAAGGTTAGCGGTCCTTGCAAGGCAATTGGACAAACTCTGAGATAGTTAGCTTTTGTACTAAGCTAGTTCAAATACTTTTGTATAACTTATTAAGCATGCCAAACATTGAGCATCCATTTGTATTTGTTTTAAGTTTGTGATGTATATATTGATATGTAAATAAAGCTTGGTCAAATATTTACTTTGCTTAGTAATGAGAATGAGAATTTGTGGATTTCCTTCTGTGTATGATTTTGTTATTTTACAGGTTAAGTATGATAGTTGTGGAAGTGGAATGTGTGTATGCATATGCTTCTGTATTGAGATTGCAAATTGTTGTTTGTTTTCGAATAACATGTTAGAAAGGTTTTATGGGATGAATCATTTGAGGTGGGATTCAAGAGTTTAACGAAAAGTATTTAGTAGTTGAATTAATATGAATAGATGTTGCTTTTTGCAAGTTCATAGGTGTGGAAATTGTGTTCAGAACTCAAGGGAAAAACTATATCGATCTAGGTAGAATTAGCCAAAGTTGTCTTCATGAAAGTTGTATTTTATCTTCCTAGCTTTCCAATGATATGAAGTATGAAATTTTTGGATATCTGAGTTAAGAGATATGATCATTATAAGTGATAATGCTACATAGGATGTATATACAGAACAACTATAGTAATAATGAGAACTTGTTGCATGTGATGAGTCATTTGAGTGGAGATTTGGGAATTTAATGCAACCAAATTGGTAATTGAATGTTTAAGGAGTGATATTACATTAGAAGAAGTGAGTTTGGGAAGACTATGAGTGAAATGATGTTAAAATGGATGTAGGAACCATTGGAGAGGTTTTGAGGGAGTTTTGTGTCACATTTGTCTGTTAGACGGACTTTAGGTCTGTTAAATGAACCTTCTCAGGTGTAAAAACACCCATAGACTAGTGTATGTCCTTTAAACGGAGCTTCTCGGGTGTAAAAACACCCCTAAGCCTGACAATGTCCGTTAGGTGAACATGTATGTCCGTTTACGGACATACACAGGAAAGCTACAATAAATCAACAATTTTGACCTTCTAGATGGCAAAATATTACTTCGTGGTCTTCATAAAAGTTGTAGACCTGGAAGTCCACTTTCAAACCGTCTAAGAATGACCTCAATACGATGTTTCTAGAGGAAGTTATGCCAATTGTCCCAAGATAGGTATAATATGATTGGGGATGTAAACATGTTTGATTCTTTTGGACATAACTTCGTCATTCGATCTCCAAATGGAGCGATTCTTAAAGAAATAGATTTCTGACACATTTTTTTACCTATCCATAAAAATTGGTAGCTTTTGGGGTTGATTTGAGAAATATTGATGGAAAGAAAGTGAGGAAATTGATTGGTAGAGCATGAATTGGTTGTTTACCAAACATACTTTGTAGGCATATCTTGAGCTATAGAGCTCAGAATGAGGCGGTTCTTATTTCAAAATAAACTAGAGACATGGAGCTACAATTTTTCTTAAAAAATCAAGTGGTGATTTAGGCATTTGACTAGTGTGGGCTCACCCTTGCAGTTTGAGATATTATGAGAATGATGACTAAGGAGATTTCATTGAAATAACCCTATAGAGAAATGCGCTCACGTCTTAAGATATTTGGAATGATTGTTGGGTTCTGAAAATGGGGTCCAACATTTTGTGGTATCAGAGCTTAGGCTTTTGGGTTCCTAGGCTTAGAATGCATAGTGGTATTAATTGTTATGTTATGTGATTACTTGTTTGCATTGTGACATGATTGACTGCATTAAGTGACATGCATATCATGCATACATGTAGGAAATAAGATTCAAATTGAAAGTAAGCTAAAAGATGAGGTCTCATCGAAGGAGTAAAATGCCACCTCTTAAAAGAATACCAGGAGGTTTGCAAAGATCTGCTGCACCTGATTCCTCACCATTAGAGAAGGGTAATGACTAGTATAGAATCCCAGTGATTGCAACCACATAAGTCACATGTATGAACTTTCATTAAGAGTTTGGACTGTTTGAAACAATGAAAAGAATGGTGTTTTGTTAGAGTGTAAGATAAGTAAAGTTGTGGATATTTAGAAATAAGAAATATTACATAGTCCGATATGTTAGACATAGATTCAGTATTTGTAGTTATGACAACAAATATGGTAATGGAATTTTGTTGTGGATATGTACTTGAATTGATATGGATGTGAAAATATTTCCATGAATTGACTAAAAAAGAGATAGAGACAGGGTGAAAATGACAAGATTTAAGGTGTACAAGCAAAGTGGAATTGAAAGGTTCAACTCAGAATTTATGATCTGGTATAAGATTGTGCTAGTGAATTTGAGATCAAAATTTCAAGATGGCTATACATCTATAATTCTAAATTGATTAAGAATGTATGTACAGAAAATGAAACAAATGATAGTGACATATGTAGAAGTTCTCAAGATTATCATGACTAGTTATTATGAGTACATATTTGATAATGTGGTTACATTGGTGAATAATGTGATTGAGTACATACGAGATTTATATTTGGATATGGTATAGGATGTAATCTATGATCCCTATAGTTAAAAATTACAGGATGAATCAGAGTAATACGATGGAAGTATGGTATAGGTGATTATGTTGAAAAGGTAACTACTATGGAGGAGTATTTTTGAATAGTTATAGAATATTTAAAGATTGTTCACAATCAATTGCGATTGATGTATCATTAATATGAGATATAAATTGGTGACCTGCCGAAATTAATTTTATATATAAGATGTAATGATCTTAATGGTACATACCAAAATATAAGAGTAAACGAATGTGCCTCTTATTTCATTGAGTTTTATTATAAAGGATATTTTGATCATATAAAGTGTGACAGAGATTGAAATTATTGAAATGTCATGAACAGTTGAAATTGATCGTATTGAGGTGTTAAGAATGGCTGAAACAACATAGATAATGCTATTGCTAATGTGAGTGGATTTTAGGAAATTGAGATAATGCTATTGCTAATGTGAGGAGAACTTAGATCCACATTATATTCTATGCGAGTATGCATAAGAGATATAAATTATATTTTGATGAATGTGTTTCCAACACAGGAAGTTAAGTTTGCAAATAAACTGAATTGTGTGGAGAAACTAGTATGAATGAGCAAACATTAGAATAAGTCAATGTGAAATATGAGGAAGTCTAAAGAATAGAGAAAATCATTTAATAAAGGTAAGTCAATTGAGAAATTGAAAATAACGTGAGATAATGTTACCTCATTGAGGAATTAGTTATTTAAAGAATTACGAGAACACATCATGGGCATATAGAGCTTTAGAAATATTTGTTTGAATAACAAATACCTCGACAGTACTATGGTATTGAAGATTAAAGAGATCTAAGCAAAATTTGATGATATATTAAATGTATTCCAAAAGTTGAGAAGAACAGTTTGAATACTTGAGGAAATGTGTAAATCGTGTAGGTAGTGAAAGTAAAGAGAATTTTGAGGGATTATAACAATGATATTAATTATATCGTCTGGATTTGGAGATTTGATAATAGACAATGATGTTGTATAAGAGATTAGGATAAAATCCAATGCAGAATAATAAAGTGATTTCACATGCATGGAGACAATTCAAACCTCATAGGTTGATTATTTGATATATGAATTGAAACTTGCTGCGATAGTGGTTGCTTTGAAAGTTTGGAGACAGTCTATGTATAGGAACACCTTGGATGTATAAAAATATACAGATCATTAAAGTTTGGGGTAATTATTTAGTTAAGAGAATTGAATACGAGACTGAGACAATAGATAAGAATTTCCCAGTAAAGTTAGTGATGTATATGATACATTAAGCAGAAATCCCAATAGCAGTGAAGCATGAATTCCAATATTAAGGTTATCAAATCTAGTGAAAAAGGAGCATAGAATGTAGAGTTAAATTTTGGGCAAATTAAAGTATTATTTGCTAAGGAATTAAAGATCAGTTTCATATAGAAGGATTAACAAAGACCAAATTGAGGATTCAGAAATTGTGAATCTTATTGAGAAATTGAAAGTGGATCTGAATTTCGAGTTTAAATTGGAAAATGATGCTTTGTGGTCGAAATGAGAAGTATGTATACCCGATAAAGAAGATTGAGCAAAGAAATTACTAGAGAAAGCACAAATAACAACTTAAGCTACACATCCTAGTAGGAATACACCGAGATAGCGTTTAATAGCTAAGGAGGTATAAGCAAATGATCACACTTGTGAGTCACCAACATTCTTGACTATTGTAGATATGCTTAAAGCTTATATTTTGGAGTTTATAGGAATATGAGATCAATGCACAACTTTGATTGACTTTAAGCATCACAATCAGTATCAAAGTGATAACATTAAAAATAAATAAATAAATATCGCGTGGTGCCATGCGATAAAAAGAGTCATCGGCTTCTTGATTTACATGAATAGGGCCAAAGATGATTGAAGGCTAGAATTCATTAGAGATGATATTGATAAGTGAAATTGATCCATATTAGGAATTAAGTAACTCAAGAAAAATGAATGAATTAAGTGAGATAGACATAAAAGTTAAGTGTACTGACATTATAGAGATGTGAACTATAAAGCAAAGGATGAAATGTCTCTAAGAGTATCATTTTCCCAAGGTGTGCTTAGATTTGAGTACAAGATGTGCTCGAGTTAGGATAAATAAGCAACTAAGCTTGAATTGTATTGGTCTATATAAAGTTATTAAGAACTGAACCATTGACTTATGAGTTAGTATTATTAACAAAGATGTTTCAGATTCATAATGTGTTATATGTGAGTACGCTAAGAAATATCAATATGATATGATATTGATATTATCGATGCAAGAAGTGTAAAATTGTGAATAATCTGAAGCATATTGAGGAATTAGTTAAGAAAGTGAATGAATAAATGAGTGATTAAAAGATCGAGTGAGTCTATTGACTATGGTCATTTGGAAGAAATTATTCGAGTGAATAAGTTACTTAGGAGACTGAGGAAAATATAAGACAGCATTACCTCCATTTATTTGATCACTCAGGTAAGAATTTCGAGGACGAAATTCTTTAAGGGGGGAGGGAGGGAGAATTGTTGGACCCCAAACTTTACTTGGAAGTTAGAATTATTATACGTGAAATGTTGGAACTTAAATGCTGGAAAATATAGTTGAAACATAATCACTAAGTATGCTTTGGTTTCTTAGCCATAACTTTTTCTCTAGTTATCCAAATAAGGTGATTCTTAATTTGGATTTAACTAGAGAAATAGGGCTACAAATTATTTGGTAAAATTGAGGTCTAATTCAGCACCTAAGAATTTCAATTTTTGGATGGAAGTTGAGCACATAATATTGTTTCAGTATAAGAATAGTTTGGAAATGTTTGGGAGATAACTTTCAGATTTCCAAACCAAATTAAATGATTTTAGTGTAATTAGAAAATTAAGACAATGACGAACATTTTTTAAGAAGGAAGTGTTATGAAATTCCTTCAATTTTTCCATGATAAGTAGTTAAGGAGTTAGAAGTATAAGATGTTTGTTTAAATAGACATAACGGGTAAATGGGAAGGACATGATAAATGAAGGGTAAAATGGGAAAAAGACCAAATAAATGGGCTTGAAGTAAGAAAGAAGAAGGGAAAAACATGGAGAGAAGAGAGAAGTGTTGTGAGAGGCCAAAAGAAAGGAGAAAAAACGTTGAAGAAGAATTTTTGTTATGTTAGGAAATCAGGAAAACCTTGTTCAAGAGCAAGAGGAAGGGTATAATTGAGTTTAGATTTTTAAGCGAAATAAGGTGGGTAATTTATTTATAGTTATTAAATAATGAGCAAAATGCCTTATGTGTGTATTGTGTGCTAAAATGACTTGTTTTGAAATGTTGTGATGTGAAAATTGCATTATGAGGTATAACATCTGATACAATTGAATTGTGAGTATGATTATGCTATGCCTTGTGTCATGGCATTTTGATTAAATGGAAAGAAGAAAAAGCATGAGAACATGAACTTTTTATTGGGACTCGATCTGGAGATCGGACCCCAACCGAAAAAACGGAACGACAACGGAGGAATTCGAATCTTAATGCGAAAGAATGGAGGAATACAAATGCGAACGAAACGAACGGATCAGAAATCATAAGGGGACACGAAATCCAAAAGCGGAAATGAATGGCGAACAAAGCGAAAGAACGGAAGTCGAAGCTAAAAGATGCGAAAGAGAAACGAAAACGAACATAAACGAAAACAAATAAAACAAATCGAATCGGAATCGGAACAAAACTTAACAAAGTGGAATCGAATACATATCGAATCAACATGAATCGATAACAAAACGGATACGAATCAA
>JANIPM010408631.1:0-12666 GCA_027478405.1 Erythroxylum cassinoides | reverse complement strand
CATTGTGAAGCAATATGACCAGATCCCAAACACTTAAAACATTTAATGCTAGAATGCTTACTAGAAGAAGCTTGGGTGTTAGGTGAACCTTTAGGGTCAAACCCTACATTCAGCCTTTTGGGTGTCTCCTTGAAGTCTAGTCCCTTATTTTTTGACTTCTCCTCTCTCTTGGGCCATTTTGAACTCTATGATTGGCTAGAATTTGTCCCACTCCTTGCTGCCACTCTAGCTTTGATTTGCTTTTCCACTTTTATGGCTATGTTCACCATATCCTCAATCTCTACATAGTGTTGCAATTCTACCACATTAGCTATCTCCCTGTTCAAACCACTCAAGAATCATGCCATGGTTGCCTCTGGGTCCTCCTCTATATTGGCTTGGATCATAGCTATCTCTATCTCCCTGTGGTAGTCCTCTACTGATTTAGACTCCTGAGTGAGTCTCTGAAGTTTCTGATGCATCTCCCTATAATAGTAAGAAGGCACAAACTACTTCCTTATGTATGCCTTCATATCATCTCAAGTAGTAATTGACATCTCCCTATTTCTCCTCCTGGATGTCACCAATTGATCCCACTATATTAGTGTAAAATCAGTAAATTCAACAGTGGCTAGGTTTACCTTTTTATCTTCAGAAAAATTGTGTCACTTAAAAATTAAGTCCACCTTGCTTTCCCACTCTAGGTAAGCCTCTGCATCATTCTTTCCCTTAAAGGCTGGGATCTGCATCTTGATGGATTTAAGGTCTCCATCTCTCCTATTAAATAACTTAACTCTCTGAGCTCTCCTAAGTATGCGTACCTCAAACTCTTCCTCTTCCTCAAAGTCTTCCTCCTCTGATTCATACCAAAGTGGTGGTCTACGAGGTGGTGGTTGCTGTTGACGTATACCTGCATGCCTCCTTTGAGGTTTCTCGTGTCTCCCTTGTCTGAGCTCATCCATTTGTCCCTTAATCTCAGTTAAGGCTAGATTGAACCTCTCAAATTATTGTTGTATGGCTTTCAAAATAAAAGCGATATTTGCATCTCTCCCTTGGCTGTCATCATTACTACCTCCCTGTGACATTGTAGATAAAATGATATACTTGCAAAACAAGGTTAGTAATAGACAACTTCACACACTCCCTCACGTGTTTTCCTCAAAATGATGTCACTCCTCTCATGTTTATGTTACAGCAATGACTCCCTCAAATAAGCTCACACACTCTTGCCTTTTGCCACTCAAGTGATGACTTTAAAGTTACTTTTTGGAAATCAATTCAGCAAAACAAAGCAAACAGCAAGCAACACATATTAATTGGAAAGAACAAGTAAATCCTAACAAGAAATGAAATAAGAACAATTCTAGAAGCAAAGTAATGCACGGACAGAAATAAAACAGCATGCTAATACACAAATGGAAAAGATGTGTATGTAATGATTTTTGTTTATAATTGAACAATATGAATGCAAGATTGTCCAATTCAATGTAATGGAAGCAAAGAAAGGCATAAACAAGAAAATAAACTAAGAATAAAAGAAAGACACTCAATATATTGTAAAACTTAATAAAACCCAAGAGCTCAAAGAACAAATTTCAAATATGCCCAAGGTTTAAAATAGGCAACTCAACACATTTTTCAATAGTTTTTTAGCTACTGTTCACTCTTTTTTGGTACTGTTTGTTTTTCAGTACTGTTCACTTTCTTTTTTTGATACTGTTTATTATTTTTCAGTACTGTTTACCTTTTTTCTACTGTTAACTCCCTTTTTTCGTTATCGTTCAATTTTTGGGACTATTCACGGATACTGATCACGGGTATGGTTACTATTCATAGGTACAAGTATAATCAGGTACTATTCACGGATACAGTTAGGTACTGTTCACGGGTATGGTATGGTACGATATTGTTCACTTTTTTTTAGAAAATAAATAGAAAAACATAATAAAGATACGTATAAGTTCAATAGAATTAAGCTAAATCTCTGATACCAAGATGATACGGAAATCCCAAGAAAACAAGGTTCTTGAAACCCCCTAATCCTATTGAATCAAAACCCTAAATTTTCTATTCTAAGAACATTCTAGATCAAACCCCAAATCATAAGTTTGAGACCCAATCCCAAAGAAATCAGAAATCAATTTACGTTGCAAGTACTTACTTATTGATGCAAATCAATTTCTTGAACTAACCATGAAGACAGTCATGCCTCACTTGACCAACTCAATCTTGAAATTTTTATTAATAATCCAATCTAGGGTTACAAGGATATAATAAGGTATAAATACCTTGACTAAGTCCCAACCCTAATAGGAATGGATTTGCAAGCCCATTTAATGAAAACTAGGCTAATCCTAACAAATCTAGGAGCATCTAGCCCATTGAACATAATCTATTCCAAGCAGTTTAGGAATGGGCTAAAGACATTAAAACAAATAAATATCAAAATAACCCAGAAAAACAAAGTACATGCTACTAACTAAAAGAAAAGCCCATAAATAAGTCCTTGGGCCTAAAATAAGATATAATAAATAATAAGCCTAAATTATAAAAAATAGACCTAAATGGCTAAGTGCTAGCTTCTTCCAACACCTCCTCTAATAAAGTCACAAGCTTAGGCATGCATTGGTGTTCCTCTATGGATGATTCGGCCTCCTCATGTACTTGACTTGTGACTTGGGCTTGAACAAAAGCTTGCATTGCTTGTTTAAGTCTTGAAGCTTGTTGCGTTGTAATTGGAACACTTAGCCTATGTAGCTTGTCTGGTTGATGTGTAAGGCATAGAACTCCATTGCGAATGCTGGTTGTATCAACAACTAATCTCCTCCAACACCCTCTTTACTTTCTCAATCCATAACTCAGCTCTTTCAAATTCCTCCAAAGTCATCCCAGTAAATTTCTCAACTCTATACTTCGGCAGCTAATTAATTGGAGCCATGAGTGTAGTCATACGATGCAGTAATGTCATTATATCTTAGGACAACTTAACTAAAGCCTCTCCCTAAGTTGTAGGAGGAGGTGGTACTGCAGCTTCTCCTCGATTAACCCTGAGGGTTCGAATGTCAATGGACGAGATCGCTCAGGAGTATTACTTTCAGCAATCTCATCAATGGCTTTGTGAGATCTTTCGATCTTTACTTCTATAATCAAAACATAGGACAACCACATTAGGTCAAAACACAACTTTTGCACTCAAGTATAAGCAGTAGTTAAGCGCTAGTTAAACCAGAATCGCCTAAACATGCTCTGATACCAAACATTGTAACACCCACTTACCCCCTAGATGGATATATGGATGCCACACAAAACAATACAAACAAATCAAAGCATTCTAAATCTTCCTTAAAACCAAATCAGGAAACATACATTAAATTACATTGAACTTAATACAAACTTGTTTTAAATGCCAATCACAACTGAAATATGAACTCATATTCATACATAACAAAAACAATCTAAAATCAAACTCAGAAATACATTTTTATCAAAATACATCTCAAACTCCTTTGGGCATTGTGGTTGACTCATCTCAGTCTTTACAA
Source organism: Erythroxylum cassinoides (assembly GCA_027478405.1). NCBI lineage: Eukaryota > Viridiplantae > Streptophyta > Magnoliopsida > Malpighiales > Erythroxylaceae > Erythroxylum > Erythroxylum cassinoides. Next base: position 9,145 of record JANIPM010408631.1, on the reverse strand, counting down.
CCTTCACTCAGAACCTACACGGAGCAAATCCATTGTGCTAAGCATAGAGCTTAGTGAGTAATAACTAAACTATGCATAAACTGACAACTAATCATACTGAATCAAGTTATAGCATAAGCAAACATTAAAGATTGTCTTAACGAACATTTCAGACATATTGAATCCTTTTTGAACAATTTGCATAAATAACCAAACTGAATATCAGAAGAAGGTATCAACCCTTCAAATCAAAACATAACAAATTAGAACATAATTTTGTTTATATCAAAACCAAGCATATATCAAAATACAAAACCAAATGACTGCTAATCCGTCAACAGAAGTGGGTAACGAGACTTATTCAGAAGATACCATAATTTATATCATATCATAGGAGAGACTTACGTCTCAATAATAGGAGACACCGAAGTGACACAGGGGTAGCTACAGACCCTTCTAAACGTGCCTATTTATCCACAATTAGGATTTAACAGTTTCAAAAACAGAACAGGGATCATGCATTCACAACTCTAACATTCCCAAATCAATACACACATATAGCATATGTCAAATCAATTCAGTACCAAATAGAAAAAATGAATATGAGACTATCTTGAATTACTCACAATTGACCCCTTTTTGCTTATTGTCTTGAAGTTCCGGCAATATCTGGAAGCAATCATTTGACATGCTCGTCTATATGCAATCATATATAGTTTCATATTACTACTTTTCTCAATTAACTGAATAAGCACATTTAAGAATGTATCATGTAATATGCATGTTCAATGATAAATTCTCGAGTATATTTCCTTACTTTACTGATGTACACATCAATTGTACTTCAAAAATTTCAGAATTCATACACTTATTCACTATTCATCTGACATTTATCACTCAATCTCTTTCGAATGAATTCAGATAGCTCTCAATTTTTATGGAGAGGTAGAAAAATATGTTATGAGTTTAATGGTTCAAGAATCAAGTCATTTGGATGTCAGGACAAGAAGTTATAGCAAAAAGATCGAAGGATGTTCAGTTTGAAGAAACGAAGCACAATCGCGCATGAGCACGATCGTGCAACACGAGTTGCCAGATGAAAGTCACGATCATTCATGCACGATTGTGCAATGCGAGTTGCCAAAGAAAATTCACGATGGTGCATTATGAAAAGTCACGATCGTGCATTCCGAAAAGTCACGAACGTGCACTCCGACTTTCTTCATCAAAGTCACGATCGTGCATCAGTGCACGATCGTGCACTCCATTTTCTAGAAGTTCGTAGAGCTTCTTCTCTTCTTCCTCCATTATTTCTAGATTTTCACTTCTATATTATTCAATTTATACATATGATGCTTAAACTAACTGTCGTACTCCCCTTTCAGCTCAACAATACAAAAGAAATCAAAGATCCAAGATTCACACGTCAACATAAAAAATTTGATTCTCATACATGCAAATTCCATTTTCTGCAATTTTTTCTCTATCTTACTTTCATCTGATGCAATTTTCCACCTTTCTACACCTTCATTTAATCAAAACCCAACATTTTATCAACTCTATACCGCGGCCTCACCAAATATTCATTTTATATCATTAAACTCATTTACATTCATTTCTATTACCACTCTACCAATTTACGCATGAACAATACAAACCCATATATGTTTTTCTCTAAACCAGAACATAATATATATATTCCTACATCAACTTTCGTGAACTTTTGCATATCAAAAGCAAAACCCATTTCATACTGTTTTTGAAAAATTCCTATTTCACAAATCCTTCATCTAATTCATTCATCACTGAAACTACACTTCTTAACTACTCATGAATACATTCATGTACAAAATCAAAAACAGTAAAACATCATCAAAGTTACTTACTTGATTCAACAATAGTTCCAACGATGAGAGTGAATCAAATGTACAGAATATTGGATAAACAAGATACTGTTTTGGTGATGGTGTTTTCGGTGGAGAAACAACAGAGGAATGAGCTACACAAAATCCTTACCCTACGTGGCTATATTGCATGTCTTACACTTGGCACTGTTCAATACTGCCACATATCACAATTTAACTGGATATATTTCCTAGTCCAAAATAGACCAATTTTTCATAAATTTCTAAAATTCACCAAAAATTCTGAAATAATCATTGTACTCTCCAAACAAATTGTCACCACAAATAATCCATAATTTACATTTTAATCGCATTTATAACCCAATTATACTAAAAAATGTCAGTGAATGCATGTACAATTATTTGAATGTATCAAAAAATACATATGCACGTATAATTGAATACTAAGATATGCAAAGCATACAACGCAGTGCCAATTCCTCAATATTCTGACCCCTAACATGGGATGTTACAATTATGTTAAACCAGCTGTGGGGAAGTGCTTCAAGTGTAGTCAACCTGGACACAAATCTAATGAGTGTCCTTTGAGGAAGACAGTTAACTTTGTAGAGGGGGACGAAGATGATGAGAGACTTGCTTGCGAAGCAGATGGAGATGAGGAAGATGAGTATGAAGTTGATGAGTGTTCGGCGTATGTGGTGAGAAAACTGTTAGCACCTAAGCAGGAAGACCGAACCCAAAGGAGTCAACTATTCCGCACGAGATGTACCATTCGTGATAGGGTATTTGGAGTTAAGTTATCATTGATAATGGAAGCTGCCAGATCATTATTGGAAAGGTTACAGTGAAGAGGTTAGGATTACCAGTGGAAAAACATCCAAATCCTTATACCTTGGGGTGGATTAAAACGCAGTAGACATGATAGAAGTCACAGAGAGGTATAGAGTTCCATTCTCCATTTGCAGGTATAAAGATGAAGTATATTATGATGTTGTTGACCTGGATGTTTGTCAATTATTGTTTGGGAGACTATGACAGTTTGATGTGGATGCTCAGTATTCGGGAAGGAGCAACTAATATTAATTAGAGAAGGATGGGATCAAGTACACGCTCCTATCGATTAAAACTAAGACTTCAACCTCTGAGGGTAATGCTTTCTTGTCTATAGCCAAGAGGTTCGAAGTGCAGATCAGGGAAACACAACAAGTACATGCGTTAATGGTCAAATAGGTGTTGACAAGTGAGGCAGAGTTTCAAGTGGAGGAGTACTTAGAGATAATGCGACCCCTACTACAAGAGTTCAAGGAATTGATGTTAGACGATATCCCAGATGGGTTACCCCCTATAAGGGATATCCAACACCATATAAACCTCATTGTCAGATCCAATGTACCGAATTTGCTGCATTATCGAATGAATCCGAAGGAAAGTTAGATTTTAAAGGAGAAGGTGGAGGAGTTATTACGAAAGGGGCTTATACAAGAGAGTACGAGTCATTACACAGTTCTGAAATTATTAACTCCAAAGAAGGATGGAAGATGGCATATGTTTATTGACTGTAGAGCCATTAACTGGATTATATTAGGGTATAAATTTCCGATACTGCGATTGGATGACATGTTGGATCACTTACATGGTGTGACGGTATTTTCGAAGATTGACGTGAAGAATGGGTATCACCATATTCGCATAAGGGCATATGACGAATGGAAGACAACCTTCAAAACAAAAGAGGACTTATATGAATCATTGGTGATGTTGTTTGGGTTGTCCAATGCACTGAGCATTTTCATAAGGTTGATGAATTAGGTACTAAAGCTTTTTATTGGTAATTTTGTAGTTTATTTAGATGATATCCTGATTTATAATCTTTTAGAGGAGAAATACTTGTTACACCTACAACATGTGCTAAAGGCCTTAAGGGACAACCAATTATACATTAACCTTAAAAAGTGCAATTTCATGATAGATACGTTAGTGTTCCTGGGGTATATAACGTTTGCAGATTGGATAAAGGTGGATGAAACAAAGGTTAAGGCAATCAAAGATTGGCCAACATCGAACAACGTGGGGGAACTAAGGAGTTTTCATAGTTTTCCGACCTTCTACCATAGGTTTATAAAAAATTTTAGCACCATTGAGGCGCCCATGATAGAGTGCCTAAAGAAAGGAAAACTTCAGTGAGGAGAAGAAGCAGATAAGAGTTTTAGCTTGCTTAAAGAAAAGTTATGTACAACATCAGTACTAGCTTTACCAGATTTTAACAAGCTATTTGAGGTCGACTGCAATGCTAGCGGAGTGGGAATAGGAGTTGTACTCTCATAAGAGAAAATGTTAGTGGCATTTTGTAGCGAAAAACTTAGTGATGCCAGGAGAAAGTGGAGTATCTATGACAAAGAATCCTATTCGGTGGTGCGAGCACGTAAAAATTGGGAGCACTACTTGTTTGCTAAGGAGTTTGTGTTATATTCAAATAACGAGGCCTTAAAGTATTTAAATAACCAAAAGCAGATTAGTAGTGATATGCATGCGAGGTGGTGTTAATTTTTACAAGAATTTTCCTTCAATTTAAGGCATAAGTCAGGAGTACAAAACAAAGTCGCAGATGCTTTGAGTAGGAGGGCATTCTTATTACTTACTCTCACTAATGAAATTGTGGGCTTTGAGCAACTGTGAGACAATTATGAGCAAGATGACGACTTCACAAAGGTTTGGGATAAGGTTTCTCATGGTATGCCTATTAACTAATTTTATATCAACGATGTGCACTTGATGTATTACAACCAATTGTGTTTGCCTAGAAAATCTTTAAGAGAGAAGGTAATTCGAGATTTGCATGCAAGGGGACTAGTAGGCCACTTAAGATGTGATAAAACATTGGTAGCAATGAAGGAATGCTTTTATTGGCCTCAGTTAAGAAGGGATATGTCCAGATTTATAGAAAGATGTTACATACGCCATATAACAAAGGGACACTCCAGCAATACTGGATTGTATATGTCGCTACCTATACTAGAGAATATATGGGAAGACTTATCTATGGATTTTACAAGATGACTCACTTTATCCCTTATAAAAAGACCTCCGATGCAGTCGTCGTTGTCGATTGTTTTTTAAAGAAATTATTCACCTACATGGAGTACGCAAGACCATTACTTCATATCGTGATAGTAAGTTCCTTAGTTACTTTTGGCATACCTTATGAAAGTTATTCGATTTTTCTTTAAATTTTAGTAGCACAACCCATCCACAAACTAATGGACAAACGAAGGCTATCAATCGGACACTAGGAAACTTAATTTGCAGTATTTGTGGGGACAAACCAAAACAATGGGACTTGGTAGTACCTCAATCAGAGTTCGCATATAATAATGTCATCCATAGTGCTAAAGGTAAATCATCACACTCTATTGCCTATACCAAGGCACCTCAACACTCGTTAGACATGCTCAAGCTAGCTAAAGGTGAAGGGACCAATATTTCCGCTAAGCATATAGCCAAACAAGTGGTAGCAATACATCAAGAGGTAAAACAAAAATCGGAAGTGGCAAACCAACAGTACAAACAAGCAGCTAATAAATATAGGCGACTAGAGACATTCGATGTGGGAGATCAAGTCACGATATTCCTACGCATGGAGAGGTTTCCTGTAGGAACATACAGTAAACTGCAGCCGAAGAAGGATGAACCATACAATATATTAAAAAATATTAATGGTAATGCTTATATCATAGACCTTCCACGTAGTACGGGGATCTCTAACACTTTCAACATAGCAGATTTGTCCAAGTTCCATAATTCCGATGATCCATTATACCTATAGGACTTTGTGCACTCGAGGACGAGTCCTTTCCAAGTGGAGGACACTAACACGGAATTCTAGTGATGTTTTAGTAGTTTTAATTGTTTTATTAGTAAAATACTGTTTTATCCTTAGGCTTTTATCTTTTAGAGTTTATATTATCTTTTGTAGTCACTTAGTGACAACTTTTGTCAGTAAAACATTATTTTAGATTTTTATTGAATTTTCTTTGATTCTTTAAAGAATTTCGTACAACCTTTGAAAAATCAAATGCTATATGTTGCGTCAGCAATTGACCGAACCATATTAAGGAATCGTGTTATCAATGAATTTGGTAATCTTTGAATTGCAACTTAAATTAGAGATCTGACTGACTAGTGGTAAGCTTTTAATGTACTCTGTTCCCTTTTATTCCTTTGCCTCAACTCATTTAATTGGAATGGAAGCAAGATCTTAATATAATGATAAGATGTTAAAATTGAGTTAAGATTTTAAGATAATGGCTTAAATATGCATTTCCAATCCATGTGTACTGTTAAAAGTATTATTAACGAAATTTACAACATTACTAGCAACTTATAGTTCTAATTGTAGATCTATTCCTAAGTGTTAGGAAGAGATATTGCCGGGCTTCCTATTTCAAGTGTTTTTCTTCACAACTTTACTTTAGAAGAAGTTGGTGAATGGTCATGTTAGTAAAAGGTTGGAACTTTTGTTTAGTTACTGAATTTGGAAATAGAAGGAATGGTAATCCGATATTTAGTTTAGCATAATAGACAGTTATTATAAATTGGGATCACTAGAACATGAATACATGATTAACATAGCTCAAATTACTAGAGACTTCAATCTCGTAAGTTGGTATCACATGAGTTGGATCCGACCGATATCGCCTAAGTATGCTTACTTGAAACTCATTATATATCTGAGCCATTTTTGAAGGTAAGGCTAACTTATAAGCCAATAGTCTGATTCTTTCAATTATCTCATATGGAGCAATATACCTCGAACTTAACTTGCCCTTCTTGCAAAATCTCAATACACCTCGCTAGGATGATACTCTCAAAAATACCCTGTCACCAACTTGATACTCCATATCTCTCTTATAATAATCCACATAACTTTTCTGTCTATCTTGTTCCATTTTAATTCTGCTACGGATCAATTTTACCTTATCAACAGTGTCCTGAATCAACTTTGGGCCTTCGACAATTCTTAGACCCTCTTCATCCCAGTATAAAGGCGAACGACATTTCCTGCCGTACAACGCCTCATATGGAGCCATATCGATACTACCGTGATACTGATTATTGTAAGCAAATTCAATCAAAGCTATATATTTATCCCATGCTTTTTGAAACTCCAGAACACAAGCTCTGAGCATATCCTCGACAGTCTTGATCGTTTTCTCACTCTGACCATTTATCTGAGGATGAAAGGCCGTACTGAATTCAGTTTGGTATCCAAAGCTGTCTATAAACTACCCCAAAAATTTGAGGTAAATTTAAGATCCCTGTTCGAAATTATGGACACTAGAACCCCATGTAACCTCACAACCTCATTCAAATATCGCTAAGCTAACTGATCTAGTGAAAGATTTTCTCTCATTGACAAGAAATGAGCTGATTTGGTCAGTCTATTCACAATGACCCAAATGGCATCATGTTGCCTTGTAGTCCTCGGTAAACCCATAATGAAATCCATCGTGATTCGTTTCCATTCCACTATGGAATAAGTAACGAATGTTATTACCAGCTGGAGCCTGACGCTCAGCCTTAACATGTTGGCAAGTTGTAAACTTAGAAACAAATTTCACTACTTGCTTTTTCATGCCAGGTCATCAGTAATGTTGTTTCAGTGTGTTATACATCTTGGTAGTACCAGGATGCATAGCATAAGCTGCTAAATGTGCTTCCTCTAAAATCTCTTTTCTCATATTATCAACATTTGGCACACATAATCTTTGTTTTAACCTCAAGGTATCATCTCTCACTTCAAACTCAGAATCTGGATTCACTTTCAACTTCTCAATTAACTTCACTAAATCTAGATCTCTACTTTGAGCCTCTTTAATTCGTTCAACCAAAACAAGTCTCAACTTCAAGGTAGCTATCAATGTATCATTCTGCTCTAAATTCAAATCAACATTCAATGCTCTTAACTGAACTAGGTTCGGTAACCTCGATAACTGTACTTGTGCCACGCTGCTATTTGACTTCCTCCTTAATGCATCAGTTACAACATTCACTTTGCCAGGATGGTATTCAATTGTACAATCATAATCTTTTAACAGTTCTATCCATCTTTTCTGCCTCATATTCAACTCCTTCTGGCTCAACAAATATTTCAAACTTTTATGATTAGTAAATACTTGAAAAGTTTCTCCATAAAGATAATGTCGTCAAATTTTTAAGGCAAACACTACAGCAGCAAGTTCTAAATCATGAACTGGATAATTAAATTCATGGGGTCTCAATTGTCTCGATGCATATGCTATTACTTTACCATTCTGCATGAGTACACATCCTAAACCTTGATGTGACTCATCACTGTACACAACATAACCTCTAGAACCCGATGGGATAGCTAACATAGGTGCTGAAGTTAACCGATGCTTTAGATCCTCAAAACACCTCTGACAATCACCACTCCATCTGAAAGGCACATTCTTTCTCAAAAGTTTTGTCAAAGGGGCTGAAATCAGTGAAAACCCCTCAATAAACCTTCTGTAGTACCCAGCTAATCCAAGAAAACTCTGGATCTTAGACACATTCTTCGGAGCCTCCTACTTCATTACTGCTTCTATTTTCTTTGGGTCCATCTGAATGCCCTGTCCAGACACAATGTGACCCAGAAATACTACTCGATCAAGCCAAAACTCGCATTTGCTGAACTTGGCATACAACTGTTTCGCCCTCATTGTCTGAAGAACCAATCTCAGATGTGTCACATGATCTTCTCTACACCTCGAGTAAACCAAAATGTCATCAATAAAAACAATTACAAATCGATCTAAATAAGGTTGAAATACCTTATTCATCAATGCCATAAAAGCTGCCGGAGCATTAATCAATTCAAATGGCATTACCAAAAACTCGAAGTGCCCATATCTGGTTCTAAATGCACTCTTGGGAACATCTGCTTCCTCTATCCTCAGTTGGTAATATCCCGATCTCAAGTCTAACTTTGTGAACACCTGAGCTCCCTGTAACTAGTCAAACAAATCATCAATCCTCGACAGTGGATATTTATTCTTAACTGTTATCCGATTTAACTGCTGATAATCAATACACAATCTCAGAGTGCCATCCTTCTTCTTTACAAATAATACCAGAGCTCCCCAAGTTGATACACCAGGCCTGATGAAACCCTTATCTAACAACTCCTGTAACTGGGTTTTCAGTTCCTCCAGTTCAACAGGTGCCATCCTATATGGAGGAATTGATATAGGAGCGACACTTGGGACAATATCAATAGTGAACTCCGTCTCCCTATCTGG
>JANIPM010408593.1:0-12672 GCA_027478405.1 Erythroxylum cassinoides | reverse complement strand
ATAAGACTTGTTGTCTTTTCTCTATCCCAAAATAGCTCCCAAAGCATGATCACTTGCATTGCACATCACTTCAAATGGAAGATCCCAATCAGGTGCTTACATAATCAGAGCTGTAACTAAAGCATCTTTCAACCTGTGATAAGCACTCAAACAATCCTTATTAAATTTAAAAGGTACATCCTTGACAAGTAAATGTGTTAGCGGTTTTGCCATTTTGAAACAATCTTTGATGAATTGTCGGTAAAAACCAACATGTCCAAGAAAACTTTGCACTCCTTTTACTGAGGTAGGTGGGGGAAAATTTTCAATTACTTCCACTTTTGCTTTATCAACTTCAATAGCTTTACTTGACACCAAATGACCCAATACAATCCCCTCTTGGACCATAAAATGGCACTTCTCCCAATTCAAAACTAAATTAGCCTCTTCACATTTTTCCAACACTTTTGACAAATTTTGCAAACAATCATCAAATGAAAAATCATAAACAGAGAAGTCATCCATAAATACTTCCATTATGTTTTCAATGAAATCAGAAAATACGGCTATCATATAATGCGGGAAGGTGGCAGGAGCATTACAAAGACCAAAAGGCATTCTCCTATATGCAAAGGTACCATATGGGCATGTAAAAAGTGGTTTTGTCCTGATCTTATGGGTGAATGGGAATCTAGAAAAAACCAGAATACCCATCAAATTTAAAAAAAAAAAGAGTTCCTAGCAAGTCTTTCTAACATCTGGTCAATGAAGGAAAGGGGAAAATGATCTTTCCTAGTTACAAAATTCAACTTACGGTAATCTATGCATATTCTCCACCCAATGACAGTCCTAGTTGGAATGAGTTCATTCTTTTCATTTTTCACTACTGTCATCCCTCCTTTCTTAGGAACTACATAGACTGGACTAACCTATGTACTATCCAAAATAGGGTAAATTATGCTAGCCTTAAACAACTTCAAAATTTCCTTTTTGACCACTTCTTGCATACTATGATTTAACCTCCTTTGATGTTCAATGGTGGGCTTATGGTCATCCTCCATTAGGATTTTATGCATGCTAACAGAAGGATGAATTCCCTTAAGGTCATCTAGAGAATAACCTATGGCCTTTCTATGCTTTCTTAAGATGTTAACAAGTTTTTCAGTATTAGCAGCATCCAATTTAGCATTCACAACCACAAGATAAGTAGATTCAGGGCCTAGAAATTCATACCTTAAATTGGAGGGAAGGGGTTTGAGTTCTACCTCAGGTACTTTCACTTCATTTGGTTGAACTACTTCTAGAACTTCAAGCTGCTCTTCTTTGGCTTTATAATTTGCAGGGAGATTTGCTAAGGCTTTAGCAATCATGGCCACCTCCAGAATCTCATCACTTGGTGTTCCATTAGTAATCAAACAATGCTCAAGAAAATCATCCGAGTGTTGTTTAGACAAATGGATATTTACAATGGACTCAATTACATCAATTCTAAAACAATCATCAGACAAGCTCGAAAATTTAGTGACTTTTGATAGGTCAATCTAAACACAATCTTCTCCAATCTCAAAAGATAATTTGCCATTTTTCACATCTATCTAACATCCCTCTGTAGCCAAAAATATCCTCCCAAGAATGATTGGGGTGTGGGTTTCTTCCTCCATTTCCAAAATAACAAAATTAATAGGCACATACAAATTACCTACTTTAATAGGCACATCTTCTAATACACCAATAGAATATTTAACAAATCGATATGCTAATTGTAAAGCAATAGTAATGGGTGTCAACTCCCCTAAATCAAGCTTCTTACATAAAGGGAATGGCATTAGACTCACACTTGACCCTAAATCACACAAAGCGTGTTCAATTTTAACGTTACCAATTTGACAAGGGATTAAAAAGCTACCAAGATCTTCGATTTTCAAAGAAGGTTGTTTTGAATGGTAGCACTACATTCAATAGTCAAGGCAACAGTTTCATGCTCTTCTAGCTTTCTTTTATTTACCAAATTTCTTTTAAAAACTTAGAATAAGAAGGCGTTTGAGAAAGTGCATCTGTGAAAGGAATATTGATGTAAAGCTTTTTTAGAACTTCTAAGAATTTCCCAAATTGAGCATCTAACTTGGCTTTGGCCATTATATGAGGAAAGAGTATTGGTGGAGTGTATGTTTTTTGGGATGGCTTTTCTAGTTCCTTAGAAGAATCATCCTCACCTTTCTTTTCCCTCTCAACTTCTACCTCTCTACTTGCCTTGTCCTGAGTTTCAACCGTGCCCTTTTTTGCAACTCCATTCCTAGGATCATGGGATCCTGTCAATTGTTTTCCACTTCTCAATGTGACGGCTTTACAAAGCTCCCTAGGACTAGGTAATTTCCCTGATGGTGTGGTCGATGAACTAGCTTGATTTGCGATTTGGTTCTCAAGCAACTTGTTATGGGTAGCTAATAGGTCTACCTTAGAGGTTAATTGCTTGATGGTTTCTTCTTATTGTCTTTAGGCTAGTAACATGGATTCCACCATACTTTCCAGGTTTGATTTTGGAGGTCTTGGTGGATTGGAAGGTCTTTAAAATTTAGGAGGTGGTCTAATGTTTGGCTAAAATAAGGAGTTTTGGTTATTCCTCCAAGAGAATTGGGATTGTTCCTCCAACCTGGGTTGTAAGTGTTTGAGTGTGGGTTAAATTGAGGTTTGGGGTTAAAGTTGTTAATGGCATGAATGTGGTCACTACCCTAATCTTGAGCAAAAGGACTACCAACTTGAAAATTAATAGACACATTATCAACAAACCCACAAATTTCATACACAGAAGTAGAACTACTAGCATTAACAAAATTAACATTCAAACGATGTAACCTGTGAGTCATGGCATCAACTTTAGCAGAAAGTATAGTAAGTTCATCAACATTATAATTACCTAGAGTATGTTTTGTTGCTCCTCGTTTGTTGGACCATTGGTAGTTATTGAGAGTCATCTCTTCAATGAGATTGTATGCATCAGTATAAGTTTTATTCAAGATTGCTCCACCAGCTGCAGCATCGATTAATGTCCTCATTGAATGGAGTAATCCATTGTAGAAGCTATGAAGGACCATCTAACTTGGTAAGCTATGGTATGGACACAATCGAAGTAAATCTATATAATGCTCCCACGCTTCATACATCGTCTCATCATCTTTTTATGTGAATGATGATATTTGATTTCTGAGATTCGCCATTTTGCTTGGAGGAAAATACTTGGCTAAGAATGTCCTGGAGAGTTGATCCCATGTAGTAATAGATCCAACTGGAAGTGAATGAAGTCATGCTCTTGCCTTATCCCTTAAAGAGAATGGGAAAAGGCATAGATGAATTGCATCGGGGGCTTCATTTATTTTCAGAGTGTCACAAACTTCAAGGAAGATCATTAAGTGCATATTTGGATCCTCAACAGGTGACCCTCCAAATTGCGACTGCTACACCATATAGATAAGGGCTGGTTTCAATTCGAAATTATTTGCTTTCATATTTGGATTCCAAATCCCTAAAGTGTTTTTTTGAACCCCCGGCTCTACATAATCACAAAGTCACTATCCTACTCCTTCGGCCATCGTAATGCTACTGCTGGCAGTTGTCACCTTTTTCTTATCTACAAACCTCTGTCTCTTTCTCCTGTGGTACGTTCTGTTGATCTCAGGAACAAATGTGGCTATGAAAATATATTGCATATAAATCTCAATTCACCACTGCACGAGAAACACAAATGAGAGTGAACAGACTTATATACAAAAAATATACAAATAAACCTATAACTAGAATAGAATTAAGTAAAGCTTAGTCAAATTTGTTCAAAAAATTTAATATTTGACGTAAGTCCCTAGCAACGGCGCCAAAAACTTGATAAGGTTTGCAAGTATACGGGTTTAGTTGAAGCAATCAAGTGTTGATCCACAAGGACTAGGTTAAAGTACTAAATTTATGCCTTCAAAATTTGCTAAGCAATTGAATATAAAAGTTCATTTGTTAATGAAATATCAATACGCAATTAACAGAATTTAACCTAATATTCTAGGAATTTATCCCAACAAAGAAATCATGCCATCCTTATGAAATAAAATATTGATCTAAGTACATTAACCCGCTCTTATCAATTAATTCTTTCAAAGTAATTGATGTGTTGATTCCAACTTTTAAACTAGTTTCCTATACTAAAATCGAATCCAACCCAATGAACACAATGGTTAATCTTAAATACTCTTAATGAAGAATTCTATTTCTAGATGTTCTTTCAATTAAGTCTAATCTAGTAATTCAAACATTAAACATCACTTTTCAGTAATTAGTTTAATATCTATCAACATTCAATAATAAACCCTAGATTAGATAGATTAAATCAACATTAGATCAAAATACTTTACTAAAATCAAGACAACATTGAATTTAGAAGTAAAGGCATAAGGTTTGATGCATAAATTATAAGTTGAAATAAACATCCTAGAATAAGAAAATTTACATAATCATGACTAAATTCAACTAAAGAGTAAAATCATAAATATGAACATCAAAGATAAATAACAAGTAAAAAAGGAGGAGAAAGAACTCCAGTTGATTCTTGAATCTCGATTTCTCAATCTTCATGTTTCCCCTTATGATTTCTCCATTCTTCGTCCTTTTTCTTCTTTTCTTTTCTCTCTAGATTCGACCCAAAATTTCTGTCTCCCAAAACATCTGCAAACACCAAAAATAAAGCAGCAGTACCAAATTCACAAAAATTAAAGGCAATTTAACATCATTCAATACAAAAACAATGACAAAATAAAGCTAAAATATATCAAGAATATCAACTTATCATATGTGAATTCCCTTTCTACTTCAAAATGAAGTTGGGGAATTATGCCATAATTACTCTGGCATAAATGTGGTTCACAAAAAATAATAATGAATATTTTGATTACTCCTACCTCAGTCAAACATAGTTGGTAAGCTTTCAGTGGGTTGTAACCTTAATTGACCTTGACTCAAAATTTTCAAGCACTACACTACTCCCACTCGGAAGAAGTCCCTCTTCATGATTCTCTATAATGGAATCATTCTAGTTAAGGGTCTCATTTAGAAATAGGACTTTTCCTATTTAGCCCTGCTTTAAAAATCACTTTCTAAAAACTTAACATCTTATTATTCAAATTTAGTTACACCTTTATTACCTTGTTCACTTATGAACACATATCATTTTGAGTGTTTAGATTATCTAATAAAGATACTTTTCTTTCCTCTTAGTCCTAGCTTCCCATCTTTGTGACAGAGATCATAAATGTAGGTAGCATGGCCCATAGTCTTATTCTTATTCATAACTCATACAGAGTGTTTGTAATTAAATTTGTAGGTACTTGATTAAGTACATAAATGGATGTTAACAATGCATCATCCCAATAAGTGATTTGTAAATTTTCTTCTTCTACCATAAACCTAACTATTTCAAGTAACATTCTATTACATCTTTTCGCAACACCATTTTTTTGTGGGGTTTGAGGAATATTTAACTATCTTTGTATTCCTTTTTCATCACACAACATCTTGAACTTATCTTAAAAGAATTCATGTCCTCAATCATTCTTTAATGGTTTTATTTTATTATATAATTGATTCTCCAATAAATTTATATACTTTAAAAAATTATTTAATGATTATATTTTATAAGAATCAAATAGACATGACCATACTAAAAATAGTCATTTATAAAAGTGATGAAGTAGATAGCCCCATATTGTGCCCTTACATACATTGGATCACAATGTCAAAATGAATCAATTGCAATGGATATGAAGCTTATATTCCCTTTCTAAATGGCTTTCTTGCCATTTTAGTAGCTAGAAATGTTACATGTAGATAAATCTAATTAATGTAAATCATTTAAGAGGCCTTCTTTCGCTAATCAACTCATTCGATTTCGGCAAATATGACATAGCCTAGCATGCCACAAAGTTGCATCATTATTAGAATTACTAGATGATGTAAGCAAGGAATAACTTATGTTATTTTTTTAATAAACAACATCTAGAATAATACGCCATCAAACATAAATCTAAAAGCATAGTAAATGGTTCGAAGATATAAATCCATATCACCACTAAGGCAATTTGCATTAAAAAATAAGACTTATTAATATTAACATAAAAATAAGATTCCTACAACATTAAAAATAAGACTTATTAATATTAACATAAAAATAAGATTCCTACAAATATTTGGGACAAACAACACTTTATGTAAGATTAGGGATTGACCACCACACATGTCTAAATTATTGATTCTAATCCCTTGTACAACAACCTTTGAGTTATCTCCTATTTAAATCCATCATGTTTGATACGTGATTTTCTATAATTCCATAAAGGCATCACTATCTTTTGCTACATGATTAGTTGTTACCGAGTTTGCTATCCATAAAGGATATGTTTTAGTTAAAAAAAACATATCAAGAGACATTTACATAATACATGTCTCTACAATACGATTATACCTTTACTATTATACCTTTTTGGCCTCATTATAATCATGAGTTAAGTGAACCTTATAATCATAATTAAAACACTTGACTATTTTCATGTTCTAATACTTTTAAAAGGATGTTTTCCTTTTACATACTAGTTCCACTTTGCCTTTTTAAAATCATAAGTATAGTGGGTATGCTTCTTACCCTTTTTCCATTTGGGCCTTTGATTCTTATTCTTCTAATTCATAGCTCCATATGATCTAAAACTAATTATACATACCTCAGAGGACATATTTAAGGCTTCAACATATTTTTCTTCTAATATTAGATGCTTTGTAGCATCTTTGATCCTCTTGATGCTCTCATTGTGAGTTATATGCATCTGTATATGATCCTAACTCTTTAGTAACAAACAAATCATGACTTTCACTTGCTACTTATATGATAATTCGTGACTAATGTTGCATAATTCACCTATCATATTTGACATATTCCTCAAATGCTTTTGCATTGTATGGTTCGATCATTTCTTATTTGTGTCAAATTTAATAGTGAGTGACCCCATTTTTGTCACTAAGGTACCTCTAAAACTTGTAGCTAAAGAGAACTACATGTCCTTAGCATTTTCATATTTTCAAAACTCATGCATGATGTCATTATTCATGTAGCTCAACAATGCAATGTGAGCCAATTAGTTTCTTTTTCCTCCATGTTTCTTATACTCCACAGTCCTTTTTATGTTAGAAAATATTTCCTTCCTTAGGAATGTTTGTGGTTATGTTTAATCATTCTAGAGGCTCTTGCTCCTCCATTACATACTGGATTTTCATACTTCAAATTTTATAATTATCGCCGCTTAATTTCCCACCCTTATCGAGTTCAACAATAATATTCTTTAATACAGTTGCAATTATTAAATCACAAAGTTTCTTCAAAAAGAAAGAAATATTATACACGTATGTTAATGCCATGTTATACATATATTTAATGAATTATCAATTATCAATTATCTACAAAATTGAAAGAGTATGTATATTCTCAATCATCATTCGTATGACAACTAAATACCAATTATTGTACTCAAGAAGAACTGTTACCTAAAAATTCATATATTTTCTAATAAATTAAACAATATCAAGCTTGACACACATGAAAGAATATAATTCATATGGTTTAATACAACTTAGTTCAATACATAATTATTATATAACATAAACATTGCCTAAATATAACATACCCTACATAGAATATAGTCAACTAATTCTTGTGATAAGTCCTTGGAGCTCGATACACAATTGCTCTAATTATTTTGACCGAGAGATTGATTAGATACAAAGTCCTAATCGATTCTTTTCTTCGAACTTCTCTTTATAAATAGTATCACTAACCATTTATATGTTTTCGGTTTAAATAAATATAAATTTCAAAGTATGTTAAATATTTCACTTTCTAGATGTGGCAATATTGAGAGTAAAGTTATATTCTTCACTTTAGCTCTACAAAAGTTAGACAACCTCTGGAAAACAATTATGGCATTAAGTTATCAACATAATAACATGTTGTGTTAGATCTTTTTGTTGCAAGCATCACATTTGGAGTAACTACACTAACGTAACGATAATTTATCTCAATGACTCATCTCATCTATGTAATGATGGTGTAA
This sequence comes from Erythroxylum cassinoides, assembly GCA_027478405.1. Taxonomy (NCBI): domain Eukaryota; kingdom Viridiplantae; phylum Streptophyta; class Magnoliopsida; order Malpighiales; family Erythroxylaceae; genus Erythroxylum; species Erythroxylum cassinoides. Next base: position 4,561 of record JANIPM010408593.1, on the reverse strand, counting down.
TTGATTTGGTATTCTATAAGAGTGAAAATCAAGTAGTTGATATTTTAACAAAACCATTGAAACAAGTTATGTTTGAAAAGACTCGAAAAAAATGATTAGAGTTTGCTCTTTAAAGGAAGTTGTACCTGATGATTGATATACCACATAGATGCTATTATTCCTAAACTGATTTCTGTGGAATTCAATTTAAGGTAGGTTGTTATGTTGTGGTCCTATAAAATAGGTGCTTATGGTTTTATAGGTTTAACAATTCCTAGTCTTATGCAATTTGTTATGTAATTCTCTATTTCTTAGGAATTTGTTATTTTCCCATTATTGTAATTGCCATTATAAGGCTATTATGTGATTAATAAAAAGTGAAGTTCATGTTCTCTCCCTTTATTGTTATTTCATTTTAATTAAATTATTTGTGAAAGCTATTGATTAACAATACCAAAGTAGGAAATTGAAATGTATAGATAAATAAAACCTTTTAGTTATCATATTTATCATTAGTTAAATTATTTATTTGAATTTAATTAAATAAAATATTTGTGAAAAACTCTTGCATAAGTTCTTTTATAAAAGATATTACTAGTATTTAGTGAACATTCTCAGGTGTGTCCAACAAGAAGGGCTTCCTAATAGAAGGAAACATATTGCTAGTATTTACTATGCTTTTGGTACAACTTGAACACATGCTTATATAAGATATAGATAGATGGCGTGGTACAAAAAGAAACAAGAGGGGCTTCCTAATGGAAAGGCAACACATTACTGATATTTACTATACATTTGGTATGATGTAAACAAATACCATAGACGTAACTTCTAGTTATTTCCATGTGACCATGTTGTCTAAAGGACAACTGTTAGACCCCTAAGTCGTAATAGCAAAATCATGTAGCCATTAGCGACCGTTGATCAGTGTTCGACACACGGAACAATAGAACAAGGCAAGGACTTGCAAAGAGGCAAGGACAAAACGGGGCAATGTTAAGCATTGGCATACATTGGTGCACATTAATAGAAATCTTCAACGAGATGCAAGATTCAGATGTGAGATCAAAAGAAGACTTGTGATGGACATCGAGTGGAAGGTTAGCTAGATCACATACATTACGGGAATATGTGAGAGTTCTAAGGTTACTTAGCAAGTAAATCAAGCATGATGCAAGTTTTGGGAGAGTTTCGAACCTTATATGAGCTGACTTGACTAAATTTTGGTTCTTAAAGGGCTAAAGACTTAGTGTGTGCTCAAATGGATGAATAATGGCTAATGGAGTTAGCATGGGTAAGCATTGGACGGATCAATATACTATTGGCTTGGATGACTCATCATCAATGGATAGAGATGGGGAGATCTTGGATGATGTGGTGGATAAGATTACAGTAGATGAACGATTTTTAAGAAATAAAGATCTTATAGAAGGATGCTATGAAGATAGAGGATATCTTCATAGATATGGAAGGATCATTCCTAGATAGATTTAATCTTTTATCTTGTTATTATGATGTAGTTTAATCATATTAGATAGAATCCTAATTGGATGGGAATGTTATTTATTGGTTAGTTTGATGTAATCTGATAAGGATAAAATAGGATAAGATTGTGATTTTAGCTAATAGAGTTCTATTAGGATTCTAACTTGGTCATCTAGAGGTGCCTATAAATAACTCATTAAAGCCTTGCCCTTCATATGATGAGTATGGGAGACACTTAGAAATTAAGAGAGCATTCCTTTGTATACTTTAAGGGAAGTAATAAATGTTGGCCTTTTAGTTTTATCTCTTTCTTGTGTTCTTTTTTTGCCATAATTATTTATTTCTTTCGTCATTTTCTTGTAAGGGCATGAGAGTGAAATACTACGAGGATCGTGAGGAATTCAAGAACAAATAGATTGGTCAACGATCGCAGGAAAAGGTTGAATCTTGCTTTGACAAAGCTAAGTGAGACTGCCAAGCAAAGGGGTTGGCACATCTTGTGAGACAAGTTTGTGCTTAAAGGAAAAATTTTGTAATAACTTGTATCAGAGCCAAATTTCAATATAGCTAGAGGCAAAAATTTGACAAAACATGTCAATCGAATGGAGGGACTCATTGGTCTATTCCTCAAGGGGAGAAGGAGGTCACTTTTTACAATACTAAATTCAAGATGTTGAAGGAGTGAATCTAACAATTGCAGCACAAAATAGAGGAGTTTATGAAGGTACAAGAGGAGTCTAGGTTCGAGGTGGCGATCCTAAGGTGTGCCATTGCAACGTAGGATGTTGGACTAGTAGAAAGCACTTTGGTTAAGGTACGAGAGCTACAAGTTTTCTAAGGCAAGTAAAGTGCAAAGGAATTCAAAATTTTCTTATAGCATATGGAGCGATACTTTGGAGCAGCAAAGGTGGTTGACTTGGAGAAGGCGTTGATCACAACAACGTACCTAGTCTAGGATGCAAAGCTGTAGTTGAGAATGAGAACCTCCAACAACATTAGTGTAGGTAGACCTCTCATTGACACTTGGGAGAAGATAAAGAAGGGCATTCGGATCAGTTACTCCCCAACAACACTTCATGGGTCATGAGGGAAGCTTTGAAGAGGTTGAAGAGGACTTAGTGTGGGAGTATATGAAGAAATTGACATCTTTGATATTGGACGTATGGATCATGTCAAAGGAGGACAAGTTGTTCAATTTCATAAGCGACTTGCAAGGTTCAGGAAAAATGGAGATTCCGAGGTAAAACGTGAGGATCTCCCAAGCGCGATTACGATTGTGGATGCCTTGGTGGATCTCTAAATGCCACCACTGATTTGAACTAGCTACGAGGGCAAGAAGAATGGTGGGATGAGGAATGGATCAGAGAAAGGCAAGGAAAAGGCATGAGAATCTTCTCAATGTAAGAAACAATCAAAACGGGATATTGCTTGTTTTATTTATGAAGGACCACATTTTGGTTGAGGATGCCTAAGGCAAAAGATGGGTGAGAAGCAAGTAAATTCCATAGTCACGAAGGATTAAGGAGAGGGAGAGGAGGACTTGACGAAAGAAGTCTACCTTTGTAGTTTTGCTATATTGGCCACAACAGGCCTTATAAAGGAACGTTTGAACAAAAATAAGGAGAAACCTGATGGAGAGGGAATACAGTATGTGGGAGATGTGTCAATGGCTAAGGAGTCTTCGAGGAAACCACATTCAGAGCAGCGTCCACATATTATTTCAATGAGGGCGTCAATTTCTTCTAATGGGGGTAATTTGTTGGACCCCTAAGTTGTAATTGTGGAATCAAGCAGGTATTGGTGAGCCTTGACCAATGTTCGACACACAAAACAACGGAATAAGGCAAGGACTTGCAAGGAAGCAAGGACAAAATAGGGCAACGTCAAGTGTTAGCATGCATTGGTGCATTGATGGAAATCTTAGACGAGATGCAAAATTCATATGTGAGATCAAAAGAAAGCTTGAGATGGAAATCAAGTGGAAGGTTAGTTGGATTATATGCATGATGGGAACATGCAAGAGTTCCAAGGTGACTTAGCAAGTAAATCAAGCATGGTGCAAGTTTTGAGAGAGTTTTAGATCTTGTACGAGCTGACTTAGATAAGGTTGGGTTCTTAAATAGCTAAGGACTTAGTGTATGCTCAAATGGATAGATGGTGGCTAATGGAGTTGGTATAAGTAAGCATTAGACAGACCATTGTGCTATTGGCTTGGATGACTCATCATCAACGAATAGAGATAGGGAGATCTTGGATGATGTGGCAGATAAGATTATAGTAGATGAACATTAGCTCTAAGAGATAAAAATCATGTGGAAGGATCATCTGAAAATAGAGGATATCTTCATGAATATGGATAGATCATTCCTAGATAGATGTAATCTTTTATTTTTTATTGTGATGTAGCTTAATCTTATTAGATAGAGACCTAATTGGATCGGAATGTCATCTATTAGTTAGTTTGATGTAATCTTATAAGGATAAGATATGATAAGATTGTGATGTTAGCTAGTAAAGTTCTATTAGGATTCTAACTTGGTCATCTAGAGGTTCCTATAAATAGCTCATTTAAGCCTTACTCTTCATATGATAAGTGTGGGAAAAACTTACAAGGTGTTTGGAATTGTACGAATTGAATTCAATTGCAACATTGAATTCAATTCAAGTGTTTGGAAACAGAAAAAAAAGGGATGGGTTCAATTCATACATAAATTGAACTCCATTATCCTTTATAAATTGAATTCACCTGAAAAAGCAGCGTAATTGAATTACGAACTGAGACTTCAATTCTTCTTTTAAACGTTGAAAATATCTTCAAATAATACCCATCTAACCTTACCATATATCTATTCACCTCAAGTAGCTCCTCCCACCTCAAACAGCCCCACCCATCAAGAAACGGAATAACAACACCTTCTCTACGAATCAACACCTCCCACCATATCCAGGTTTTCCATTTTCCTTATTCATGGGTGCCTTTTCCTTTTTCTTTTTTTTTTGTCTATGATCATCGTTTTCTTTTAGATCTATCATTCGATTTAGCTTCTTCTTTCATTTTCTCATTCTGTCGACATTCTTTTGCATTTTTCGAATTTTT
>JANIPM010408511.1:0-12684 GCA_027478405.1 Erythroxylum cassinoides | reverse complement strand
TTAGTTATTATGATAATAAAATTAAAAGCATATTATTTAAAGATGCACATGTAAATATAAAATTTTAAATTCAAATAAAATTAACAATTTTCAAACTAATTTTTTTTAATCTTTTCACATATTTAATAACATGCATAAATTGTAACTATGTTTCTTAAGACTTTTTTTAACATCAAGTCTAAAAAGTTACAACAAATTGAGTCAATATCAATCAATTTTTTATAACATGTAATTAATCAAAATATATAATTATCAATGACTATATTATAATAAATATGATGGAAAGAAAATAAATTTTAAGAATAATCTAAAATTTTCAGTCTTTTACATGAAAACATTAAAAAAGTATGCTTTTTTCCCTAAAGATACAAGTTATATTTATCAACGTAAATCAAAAAGTTCACAAATAAATAAATTTGACAAATGTGTGAAATAATTAAAAGCACTACTCATGATGCATAAAATTATAAAACAATTATAACAACTACAAAACATGTGAAGATAATATTTAACGCTATATATAAATAGATATTAATTTGTTTTACTTTTATGGGTTATTTAATTATTCTAATAAAAATTTAATATGATCTCACAATTTTAACAGTAAACACATGCGGAGAATAGTTGTAATAATTTTATTTTTTCATACTTTAATTTTATATCAAATGTTAATTTTTAATAACATAATTATTGTTTTTACCATAATGTATCATATATATATATATATATATATATATATCAAAGAGATTTTTCTTTTTAAGATTTTTGTAAATGAATATATACATTTTTCATTATTGTCTCTATACCTACTATGTAAACATGAAACATAAAATGAAGAAGTTTAAATAATTAAGATCATATTGATTTCTTTTGATATATTTATGAGTATAAATAACTATATACAACATTACAATGAGATCTCCTTTATGGAAATCCAAAAGGTAATCTTTAGTGGCAAAACACTAATACTAAGCTGTAATGTATCCAGCAACTAGTTTATAAAAGTCATCGTGCTTTCATATAGTCGGATAAGTAGTGAGTTACTTTCTTGGCAAAAACCAAACTTCGTATCTCATTGAAGATGGATTCCGCAAGTTGATATGGGCTAGTTTGCTCCTTCCTGTGGATCATTCAATTTCGCTCCCTCCAATCCTCCATACATTGTAGATCATGAGGGTGAAAGCAGTTTTGAAAAGCAAGTTGTCCTTTTCTGCATGGTTTGGAGGCACGGATAATCCAGCTGAGTGTGTTATTCCAATCATATAAGATACCAATCTTGATTTGAAGAAGAATGAAGTTGAAGGTAAAGTTTACAAGATAACTTATAAAGACATAAGTTGTGGAAGGTTAAAGGTCGAGAGTCGTAAACTTTTCGTCTCTATTTCTAGCTGGTAATGGAAGCGAGGAACTTTCTTTTCAAACCACCATAAATTTATTTTCCTTTTTTATCTTTTTGTTCTTTAAGTTTTTTCATGAACTATATTTAGTTACAGAAAAAAGAGAAAAACAATATGGAAATTTTATTATTAATAAGAAAGTTTAGAGACTTCGAATGAGGAATTCTATTCGATCATGATTAATAGATTCAACAAAAACAAAAAAACAAATAACTATGTAATCAAATTAACCATTTTAAAATCAATTCATCTATATGTTCAATTCTAGAATTCCAATTTGCTAATTAATCAACTTATCACTTTGAATTAAAATTAATAACTCAAAAGTAAGTATTAAATCTAACAAATACAATCTTACTATAATCACAAATTAATCATATATACCGATGAGCATAGTCAAATCTAAAGGAATTGGTAAAACTGATCTCTTTTGCCAAGTTAATAAAACAAAATAAAGAAAAGAGGGGGACCTTAAGACATAAATTGGAATAGATTAAAAGCCAAGGCAGAAAAACTAATTAATAATACAATTTAGTGAAATCAAATGACAATAAACATTTAACCCAATTTACCAAAAAAACTTAACCCAAGGTAGCTCAATATTTTGAATTGTTCATTGATGTAAAGACAAACCCTTATACTCCTTTAAAAATTGGTTATGGTTATTAATAAGTTATAATAACCTATCTCTCCATTCTTTCTCGTTAACCAAAATAAGCTTTTACATAATTATCTTATCAAGTAATAACCTTAAATAAGTTTTTAGGATTTAATCTATTGACAGTTTTAAAAACTAGAGAGACTATCAAGTCTAGCCAATAAATACATAACTTGAGTTTATTTATACTAGATTATATATCTACATAACACAAGTAGAATATCCTATGTTATTTCACAATTAAGCATTATAACATTCAAATAATTACAAATTAATTCATTCTAATGGAAATTTATTATTTTGATAATGAACAACAAACCTTTTTGTATCAATAAAATAAAACAATATTTTTAATAATCTTATAAGATATAGAAATACTAAAGAATAAAAGAGTAAATAAGAATAATTAGACCTCATAATTCTTAAAAAATCAAACTTCAATTTTGGCTAGAGAAAGTTTAGTTACACACGATTCTTAAAGACGGCATAAAACAAAAATAAAGAACTCTCTTAATTAGAAAAAAAAAACCAAGATGAGAAAGAGATATAAGGCTGCCTCCTGCCTATAAATCCTCCCAAAATCCCCCTTAATGATCTTCATAAAAAGGAATAAAAGTTAAAATTAAGACTAAATTTAAACAACCCTATTTTTATTAGGATTATCCTACCAAAGTAGGTCATTCCTAAATAAGACTCCTAAATAGAGCAAAACAGGAGCATAAATAACTATGACTCACTGATTTTATAATGATCTTATTCATTTAATCACTTGAAATTCTTGATCAATTATATTGATTAAGGCGTTGGCACATCTTATACTCAGACATCTTCTAGAAACTTTTATCATATAGGCCTTCATTCTTTTCCAAAATTTGTGATCTTTTTTCCTTCTTTACTAAATTTCCATTTTTAAGTACATCATGATCCAAATCTCCAATCTACTTTATAAAATACAAAATATATAATTATAAGCATTTTATCAACCAAAATATAGGAAATTAATATGAATATGTGTATTTTATGAATCTATCAAATTCCCCCCACACTTAGACAATGCTTACCCTCATGTATATAATAGTTCATACTCATCAACCTTTCTCCATATCCTTATCTTTCGCTTCTCAACTCATCCCTTTATAACTCAAGCTACCATGTCTCACTAATCTAAACCAAAACACAACATAAAATAAGTAATTCATAGTATAAGTTCTCATAAACTACATAAATAAACAATCATCTTAACTATCTTTTTCAAATTAAATGTAACAGGAATCAATACCCTCTTATTTGTTTTAGTCTATGCACTTAAATTGTTTAAGGTATGAACGATCTCTCATGTCAACATTGAGAAACTCTTACCAAAAGAAATTTTAGGTTTATCAAATTGAAGGAAATAAACAAACCTATACATAGGAATTTGAACTTAAAAATGCTTCATAATTCTCCTAATTCAAGTTACTTAATTATAATCATGATTTTTCTTTTCTCTTCCTCTTTATTTTTCTTTTATTTTTCTATTTTTTATTTTTTTAATTAAGGAGGAAATTTATTATCTGTCCTTCTCTCTCTCACACACACACACGCGCCCGCGCCCGCGCCCGCGCCCACACACACACACACACACAGAGAGAGAGAGAGAGAGAGAGAGATAAAGGAACTAAGAATATGCAACTAGAATTACTTCACTACAAATTCTATAATGATATTTTGAGTCTTATACAAACAAGCTCATATAATTCTTCAATGAAGGGTTCAAAAATATGGGAGAAATCAACATAAATGGTAAATGTGTCTTGTATTATGATTAATATGAAAAAAAGAAGTCTAAGGCTTAACTTGGTTAATTTGGGGAAATATAATCTACGTGACTTTTTAAGAATTCAAAATGGTATCATTTTATGACATCTAGTCTAACAATATGGTCTCAACATACATAACAAAGCAAGTTTTAGAAATATTGAATTATGTGACAATCACACAATATAGAAAATGGAGCACAAGATGATGAATGCTTATAGGCTCAAAACCTCACAATCTCAATTAATATGTATTAGATCCTTTTGTTCTTTTCATCCAAATCAATCATAAAAAACAATTACTCAATAAATTGTAGGTGAGAACTAAGGCATTAATACTAATCTTTCTGTTGCATTTCAATCTAAATCAATAATTTATGGCAACTCAAATCACTTAAAGATATATTTTAAAATAATTGAGACCTATAAAGAGAAGTTGATAGACAATAACTAAAGCAAGCTTGATAATAATTTATATTTACAAAAATTAGCCAAAATCATAAAAACATATATAAAACAAGAGTAAAAACATCAAATAAAACTAAATAGTAAATTATCATCCCCTATACTTATCTCACACATTATCCTAAATGTATCAAAACTAATACTTATAAACTTAAATAAAAATAAAAATACTAGAGTAAGTGTAACTCCCCTTGAAAGAATTAATCATGGTCAATACACCCCTTATATGCTCGATGGTGACGGTAGAGTGAATTGCATGTAAGTAGTGAAGGTCATCAAGTTCTTTTCTATTCGAGTGATGCTTCTCTCTAAACTGCCTACAAGTTCATGATTTGAATTGTTAGGGGCAACAACAGGAGATGAAACTGTGTTATTTTGTACATCCAAATTTTTCTTTAAATTATCATAATATATCCTTTCTGATTGGGTCACAACTAGTTAAGGAATAGTGGACCATTTATAGATACTAGGCTGTCATTTTTTGTTGTTTCTTTTTTGAAATTGAAGGTTCCTATTTAATCATAACCTTAAGGGAGGTAAGATGTGCTTGTCTTTACATAAATGCATTTTAATACGCAATTTAATGCTTATTTGTGTTGAAAATTCAATTAGAATTGATGGAAGAACATACGCTTAAGCTTTAACTTAAACCTTTTATTGCATTCAGAGGAGATAAGTTTTCTAGTTCTTCAGAGGAGTTTTGGTCATTATTTGTTCGAGAGAAGAGAGAAGAGAGAAGAGAGAAGTTGAAAGATAAAAGGGGTGATGATGAAGAGCTAACGAGCGATTAATCGGTCATGAACAACATTATCGATGGTGAGATTGTAGCATTGATGCGTGTGGTGATAAACAAGAGATGAGGAAGACCTAGTTGTGTTTGATAGAAGGTTGTGACATCTAGAAGAGATAAAGAAATTATGATAGAAAGTAAATAAAAGGAGAGAAAAAAGACGTATGTGTTTTTATTTATTTATTTATTATTTTATTCAACAAAATTTTCTATTTATATGCTCTCGAGATAGAAGATTTATTATTGTAAAACATGGGCATGCCTTAGTTAAGACAATTCAAGTTTAGTAATGTAAAAATAAAACGTGGGCACACCTTATTCAAGAACTTCTTTTGAATGCTTTACCTTTTTTTTCTTATACTATATTAATGATGCTCTTTACTCCAAAAAAGAATGTAAGCTATGAAAAGCACAAAAAATTAAAAGAATGTAAGCTATGAAAAGCACAAAAAATTATAACCTAAATAAAATAAATGTGGTAAAAAAAATTAAACTGCTTCCTAATTAATGCCTTCATCTAACGTCTTTGTGTAAATATTATGGATCTTCATGTATTATAGTTTGCACATTTTAAAATGATATCTTCAATACTATACACCTGAAAAGCTTTATAAAAAGCTTTGAGACAATGTTCGTTCACCTTAAAAGATTTACTGGTGTTTGGACTATGCATTCCAATTACACTATAAGAAAATATATTAGTAATAATGAAAGGTCTTCACCCATCTACAGCATAATTTACTAGGACAAAATTTCAAACAAGAACGATAATGTAGAAAATTTTGACTAGTTGAAAATGTTTTTTTTTAATTCTTTGATTATAAAAAGCTTTTGTATTTTCCTTGTAAATTCTAGAACTCTCATAGGCATCATTATGAACTTCATCTAACTCTTGTAATTATAATTTTCATTGCTCACTAGCCTTATCTAGTCTTATATTGTATTGCTTGACAGCTTGAGCCTATGTTCCAATTCAAAAAAAAGTTAAGACAGTTGGTTGAAAACTAAATGGTAAGGATATATACCGATGAGACTTATGTAAGTTGTGAAATAGCTCCATAATATATCATTAAGACGCTTGGTCCAATCTTTTTTTATTCGAGCTATTAGTCTTTTCAAGTATGGATTTGATCTCCTTATTAGACACCTCAGCTTGTCCACTAGTTTGTAGATAGTATGTAGTAGAAATGCATAAGTGGCATTATATCACTTTATTAAAGCCTTCACCACTTTGTTGTAGAAATGCATTCCATGATCACCGATTATAGCTCTAGGTTTTCTAAATAGCATGAAACTATTAGTCTTAAGGAAATCTACAACTACTTTAGAATCATTAGTTTAGGTAGCTTTGATTCTAGTTCCACTCACTTTGAAATATAATCCATAGCAAGAAGTATATAAATATTACTATAAGAAAGGGAAAAATGAACCATATAATTAATATTCTATATATTAAATATTTCATAAACAAGAATAGGGTTAAATGGAACTAGATATTTACATCCTAAGCTTTAATTTTTCTGGGAATGTTTACAAAATATGTATGAATCTCAAAACAAAGTAGGCCGAAATAATCTACACTCTAACACCTTACAAGCTATTCTTTTAGGACCAAAGTGTCTCCCAAATAATGATAGAAATTTAAAATTAAGAGAATTTCATATTGAGAGAGACACCATCGATGATTTAGTCAGAACAAAATCTTTACAAGTAAGGATCATCCTAAACATAGTATTTAACATAAGTTTTTCTGTCCTTTCTAGCTCTCGTCATATCACATAGTAATGTTTTAGTAACCAAATAGTTGAATAGATAATCATAATAGGGTATAGTTTCTTAAACAAAAAAAGACATGTTCATCTAGAAAATCGTCATTCAATGATGATGGTGTATTACATGTGATCAATCCATTGAGATGTTTAACTACTAAACTTTTTACACTTTTCTTATCACATATTGTCAAATTAGGCTCTTGTAATAAGAGTATCCATGGAATGAGTCTTGACTTTTCCCTCTTCATAGAGAGTAGGTTATTAAGATCTGCATGATCATAACAGACAATTACTTTAATGGTAAGCAAATATGGAAGAAACTTTTCCAAAGCAAAAATAATTGTTAAAAGTTCTTTCTATGTAATGATGTAGTTGCTTTAAACACCATTAGGTGTTCTTGAAGCATAATATATAACAAGAGAAACATTTCTAACTTTTTTCCTAAGGGCATCACTAACAATGTAGTTATTCGCATCATATATAATCTCGAAAGGAAGATTCTAATTTGGCGGTTGAATTATGAGTGTGAAAGTTAGCAAGTATTTTATTTTGTTAAACATTGCTCTACATGCATCATTAAACTTAAAAGCCATTTCTTTTTACAAAATTTTATATACGGGTTAAGTAATCTTGGAAAATTCTTTGATAAAGCATTAATGGAATCCCTTATGACCAAGAAAAGAGTGAACTTCTCATACACTTATGGGTAAAGTAAGGATTTCATCACATCTATCTTTCATTTAGCTACTTCTACTTCCCTAGAGGGCATAGTATAACCTAATATAATGCCTAGATCAACCTTGTGACATTTTTCATAATTAAGAACTATTATTCCTTCATGGCACCTTGGGGGGGTGTTGAATTAGGTGAGATTTTGACTTATGTTTAATACTTTTAAGAAAAGTGTCATAAATCATCAATATAGCAAAAATAAAGGCAAATAAATTAAATTATAAAACAAAGAGTGAGGGAAGAGAAATGCAAACTAATTTATAGTGGTTCGATAAATAATCTTTGCCTACATTCGTTCCCAAGAGTTGTCTTAGATTTCCATTATTGATCTTCTTTTAAGACGAAGAATACCCTTTTTACAAGCTTTTATTTTGGAAAAGAGGAACCTTATTTTCAATCTTTCTTTAAGGCAAAGAGGAATCCCAAACCACTTTTGATAACTCCAATACAATGATCTCAAACCTAAAAAATAACTTACAAATCAAAAATTGCTCACTTTGATGTTATGATAATCACAAAAGGCTCCCTCACTCAAAATTAGACAATGAATGCTCAAATGAATGAAAAATACTTAGAAATGTCTATACAAAGCACTCAAAAGCTTTTTTATACTTAAAAAGTGAGAAAACACCTATTTATGGTGTCTCGAGACCTAAAATAACCATTGGAGCCAAGAATTAGTCGTTGTAATGACTATATTTGATGCACTGGTTAACCAGTGCAACATACTGGTTAACCAGTGCACATTAAAGCTTTGGGTTCACTAGTAGTTGGAACATTGGTTGACCAATATGGCATATTGGTTAACCAACACATCAACTAATGTTGCTACAAAATCTTGATATATGAAATTTAACAACTTTAAGATATATTGGTTGACTACTAACCTATATAGGTCGACCAATGACCCTATAAACATGATTTTAACAACTTTAAATGCACAAAAATAATTTTTAATCTAATTATGGTTAAAACACTCCTCAAAATATTTCCCAAATATTATTTGAAAGATTACGAAGATTTTTATATTTACACTTAAAAAACTTCAATGCCTCTTGAAAAATGTAAAAACTTATGCAATAAAAAATGAAATGTTTATTCATGGTGAGCCTCTTAGATTATCAAAGCTGATCAAGATGAGTTTACAATAGGTAATTCATGAAATAATCTCTATGTGTCTTGATATTGCTTGACTTGGTGCTCATCTTGAAGATTGGAAAACATCATCTTGTTCTCATATTCTTTCTCATTAATGACACTAAAAGAACTTGTTAGTGTTCCCTATGTTTTGTTATCTTCAAAACTTGATTAGAACCTCACTTAGTTTAACAATCTCCCCTTTTTTATGATGATAAAACATTTGTGATATCAAAAAGTATTAAGAGAATTTTTTAGACAAATTAAAATCATATCAAGATAATAATTAACTCTCCCTTAATTCATGCATAAAAGAAAGAATAACAAAACATAAAGTCATATCTTAAACACAATTCAATAGAGAAATAACTGAGGAAATATACATTGTCAAAAAGATATAAAACTACATTTTACTCCCCCTAAATTATAGTATTTCTCTAATATCACAAAAAATTTCTCCCCTTTTTTAGGAACATAAAAAAAGTCAACTAGTCAGAGGTGGGAAATGAGACCCGATCAATCTGTATAGGTCATCAAGATGAAGCATCATGATGTCTTGAAAAGAGTCAAACTCTCATTACAACATAGTAATCTAATGCTTAATGGAAGCAAGACAAGCATATAACGAGGGGTGATGTTATGGGTGAAAGTTAATGTCCTCATCATCTACTAGCAACTTGATAGTGTGGCTCAAAAAGGGCTAATCAGGACCATCATGTGGCTGGTCCTCATGAACTAAAGATGAATGTTGAGGTTAAAGGTGTTGACACTAATATGGTCTGGTCATTTATCTATCAACTAATTGATATTATATATTCTTTTAATAACTCGATATATTGGTCGACCATTAAGACTTCTTGGTCAAATAGTGTATGGTTTTAGTTATAGATAATTGTCCTTGTTTGACCACTAAATGTTTTTAGTCGACCACTATATGTAAATGACCAACAAGTACAAATTATAGGTTGACTAAGCACACAAAATATATGGAGGGACTTAGGAGCAAATTAATTAAAATGTTAACAATATTGGTCAACCAATTAGATAAGTTTGGGCAACCAATTATTTTTCCAACTTGGGAACATACTCTTGGGAATATTATAGAGAGATTTGGTTGACTAGTCCATGATATTAGTAAACTAGTAACTTACTTCAAAAAATTTGGAGAGACAAATTGATTTAAAAATCACCCTGAGAAGAATTTATCTAAGCAAATTTCCATCAATCATCCCTAATTCTCTTCTAATTAAGCAACATCTATTTTTAGTCATAGGTTTAGTAAAGATATCGACTAATTGTTGTTGTGTATTTATGAATTACAATTCAATATCTCCATTTTATGTATGATCTCATATAAAATGATATTTAATTTATATGTGCTTGGTTATATAATGTTGAATAATATTATTTATGAGGCAAATGGCACTAATATTGTCACACTTAATCAATATGTTATTAAAATCTAAACCACAATCTCTAAGCTATTGTCTTAATTAAAGAATTCTTACATAAGAACTTCTGGCTACCTCATATTCGACTTTTGCTCTAAATAAAACGTCTAAAATTTGTTTCAACCAAGAAATTAATGCATTTCTTAAGAATTGATAGTTTCTAGGTGTGATTTTTCCATCTAAAAGGCTACTAGCAAAGTTTGCATCCGAATAACTAATTAACTCAAATGAGATATTCTTATGTAGCAAAGTTTTTGTGAAATGGTTCCACATAAGTATTAAGGATCCACTTAATAACTAATTGATATGATCCTCTAGGACTTGATTGAAATATAGTACTTAGGCAAACATTAAACATAATATTGTGTCTACCTGTAGTAAGACAAAATAAGCTACCAATCATATCTTGATAGAGCTTTACATCCACGAGCTTGCCCTCTTCATCTTTATTCAAATTTGTTGTCATACCTATAGGTATCTCAAATGGTTTGGCTTAATTCATTCCAAAGCATTCGAGTAATTCTTTTGTGTACTTTGCTTGATTTATGAAGATTTTATTTGGGGTCTAAGAAATAGGTTAAGCTCTCCCATCATACTCATCTTAAACTCCCAACTCATGTACTTGGAAAATTTTCTACACATATTCTCACTGGTATCACCAAATATAATATCATGCACATAAGCTTAAACAATTAGGATTTTATGCTTTAGTATCAATATTTGCCTTTAAAGAATCCATTTGTTATAAGAAAAGCACTTAACCTATCATACCAAACTCTAGGAGCTTCTTTTAAACCGTATAAGGCTTTGAAGAGTTTATGAATATGATTAAGTGCATTGTGTTTTTCAAAAACAAATGGTTGAGTAACATAAACTTCTTCTTGAATGAGTCCATTAAGAAAAAAGGCACTTTTAACATCCATTTGAAACAATATGAAATTCATATATGATGCAAATACAAATAGGAGACTAATATCTTTTAGCATAGGCACTGGAGCAAAAGTTTTCTCAAAGTCTATACCCTCCTTTTTTTCTATTAATCTAGCTTTATTTCTCATAATACACTAGGTCTAGGTTCTAAGTTCCATACCTTACTCCTCTCAAATTGGTTTAATTCCTCGTTCACTGTAAAAATCCATCTTTCATCATTACTTCAATTTTCTTGGGTTCAATTTGAAAAATGAAAGCAATAGGAGATATATCTTTGAGATGAGATCTAGTGATTACCCTTTGTTGATCATCACCTAAAATTTGATTAAGAGGATGGCTCTTTTTGAATTTTCAATCTCTTGGGAGTTCTTTATTGTTCTTCTTTACTTCTCTTAGTTTGATGATGAGTCCTTAAGTAATTTATTGGTCTCCTTCAAGAATCAATGGCTCTAGTTCTTGGGATATAACTATATCATCATCTTTAAAATCTTTCTTGCATGAAAGAGGGCTAGATTCATCAAAAACAACATGTATAGATTCTTTAATAGTAACACTCTTCATATTAAACACTCTATATGCTTTGATAGTTAAGGAATAACTAAGAAATATCCCTTCATCTATTTTTGGAATCAAATTTCCCTAAATTATTAAGAAATATCCCTTTATCTGTTTTTGGAATCAAATTTCCCTAAATTATCTTGTGTACTCAAGATATAGCATTTACAATCAAATACTTTTAAGTAGTTGATTTTTGACTTTTTCCCATGCCAAAGTTCATAGCGAGTTTTACCTAGAGTTGGTCTTATTTAGCCTATGTGACAAGTGGTGGCTACTACCTCCACCTAAAAATATTTAGGAAGATCATACTCATTGATCATAGTCTTAGCCACTATTGTAAGGTCTTGTTTTTCCTTTTAGCAATTCCATTTTATTAAGGGGTTCTAGGTGAAGAAAAATTATGAAAAATCTCATTATCCTTATAAAAAGTTTCAAAATTTTCATTCTCAAATTCCCTACTATGGTCATCCTAATAGAGATAATAGAAAGTTCCTTTTCTTTTTGTACCCTTTTAACAAATTTATAAACATCCCAAAACATTCTTCTTTGTTTGCTAAGAATAAACCTAAGTGAATCTATTGAAATCATTAACAATGACAAAAGCATAAAATTTGCCACCCAAGACAGTAAACCTAGTTGGTACAAATATATCTATATATAGTAATTTTAAAAGTCTAGTACAACTTAACAATTTTTTCACTTCTAAATGAGCTTTTGGTTTTTTTTTTTATTACCAAAGTTCTTATCTTTCTCAAACTTATCTGTAACAACCCAGTCCACCCACTTGCAGATATTGTCCGCTTTGGGCCTCGGCCCGCACGGTTTTGCTTTTCTCCTTCTGACCCGTAGGGAAGGGATGAAAACGCGTCCACAAGGGAAAGGTTTTCACACCCTTATAAAGAGTGCTTCGTTCTCCTTTCCAGTCGATATGGGATGGCAATGATCCTTCATCCTCCCCCCTTAGGGGGCCAGACGTCCTCGCTGGCATATCGCTTGGG
>JANIPM010408470.1:0-12693 GCA_027478405.1 Erythroxylum cassinoides | reverse complement strand
TTGTATTTTTCTAAATTTTTGTATTAATGATTAGATCTATTCGTAAAGTCAACAGACTGATATAAATTGTATTTATATAAAGGGCCCCCGTGGTCATTGTATTTATCGGTGAGCTTGTGTGTTCATTGATTTCCACATAATATATGTTTGTGTTTCAAAAAAAAAATTATACTGAGTTTTGACTGAGTGATGTAGCATGCCACCCTCGCAGGGCACAGACTCAGATATCACCATCGATGTCGGGTTTAGGTCATACGGGAATGGGGTGTTACAACCTAGGTACTAATTATTTTATTTGATTAATCTTAGTGTGATTACATTCTTATTTATTATAATGTTAAACTCTATCTTATTTTTAATTAAATTGTCATCCTATTTTTTAGTTAGATAATAAAAAAGAGGTAACTTTAGTACTTTTAGTTCTTGTGGGATCAATACTCAATATTCATAATTGCTATAATATAGTTAGATAAGTGTACTTGCCTTTAAGATCTACAACGTAGGGATCATTCTTATCAACAACCCAAGAATGCATTAATATGATTTATGAATTCTTATCATTGGTTTTAACCTAACTAAGGAGGATCATGATTCTCTCTTGAGTAAGCCATTCAACTGTCATTATCCATGTTATGATCTAACTATACAAATTGTCTCATAATCTTAATATATGAATCTGATTGTTAAATCTTTAACTTTCATCTTTAAATTTAAATCAATATAAGAATATGATCAATTCTTAAGAAATTAGGAATTTTACTAAACCCAAATATCATTTTAAAACATCACATCATAGGGTCTGCCTCATTTAGATTTATATCCCAATTAGTTCATGAATAGATAAGAAAGAACAACATGACAATAAACAAGAAAAAAGATAAAGAAAATATCTTTATAAATCTTCAATCTCTGAATTCTTGATGAATCTTGTTGAAATTCTTGTTAATATTTTTTGTTCCTTAATCTTTGATTGTTTTGATTGGCTCTAAATGGCTATTTTTTGCTTCAAAACTTGTTTATGCCAAAAACTCCCTTTAAATATATCTGCCTCTTCTTTTAATAAGTTGAACCTTAATTTTTATGCATAATATAGCCTTAATATGAGATTATGTTGCCTCCATGTTACCTTAACTCCCATTATAGGAATTTTTATGTAAATAATTGTAACCAATACGGGGATAAACATAGGTCTATGTTACCACTATATTGGTGAACGTGGGTTAAAAACAAGGGCATGATGGTTATTCTTGGAGAAATAGAATGTCCTTTCTTGGAACATGACTTGAACACAATGGCATGTAGATGTCATATTCCTTGGATGAAAAATATGTAACAGAAAAAAATGGGACATGATGGAATACGACCTGTAACGTAGTGGTGTGTTCCCGTAGTATTCTAAGTCCTTTCATCATATGTTCTAAAGTTGCTCCAAATTTACTCAATTATTTCATAAGTTCATCTTTTTCCCTTAAAGATGCTACAAAAAGAACTGAAACAAAATATAACTTATTTTGAGTACTAAATCCTATAAGTATACATAAACACAAGTATAATGCTATCAAAAGTTATGCTAAAAGAAAAGTCATTTCTCCTTTGAAATGATGGGTGGGCCCTTTTATTTATCTGGATCACATGTGATGCTGAAGTGTATTGTTGATACTTAAATTTGTCCGATTCTTTTTATACCAATTTTTATTTTAATTTCTTTCCATTTATTTAATTTTAAATACATTAATATGTGTTTGAATTTAATTTTATTTCAAAATTATGTTTATTTACATTTATTACATTATTTATTATTGTCTAGGTTCTCCTGTATCCTTGAAATCCTTTTTGCTTTCATAAAATATTCATGTTTCAATAACAATTTGTTTCTTACAGATTCAGTTTGAGTTAGAGTATTTAGAGCTATTAAAGAAAGAGCGCTGGGGTAATTTGAACTGCTCAATAGTCCTATTCTTTCCTTTAACATTATTTTCTTCTCTTGCTATTTTTAATCTATTTTTCTCATTGCTAGGTTCACAATACAAGTGTTCACTAATATAGTTCATTCTTATAGTTGGAAAATCTCTTAAATTTGATTTACATTAGATTCAAAATGTTTTTCTTGAGTGAATAAATTTGCTATTTATATGTTGGTTTTGAATGTTGTGGACAAGGATTAATTAATGAATGACCAAGTATTTGCTTAAATACTTTTAAGTTCCTTATAAATGTTTATTCATATAAGATTCTATGGTTGATTGACCCAATCCTAATTATAGGCACATATAATAAGACAATACAAAATTCAAATTATGTTACAAATTACAAGTTGACCCCAATAAACTTTGTATATGCTTGTCTTCTTAGGCTAATGATTATGATATTCAGTAAATGATGCTATGTGAAACTAGTACGATCAATTTGAAAGATGCTTTAATTGCTATTCCAAATTCAGATCATAGAAATAATGAAAATTCTTTAATAGAAATATTGAAACAATTTGAATGCAATCACCTTTAGGTTTGAGATACAAAATTCTAACTCAAAATTTTAAAATAAAAGTATGAAATTACATTCAAACCTGAAAAAAGATTTAACTAGCAAAAAGGTGATACTGACTTGTCCCCTATAAAATGTAAAGATCCTAAAAGGAGCAAGTTATTAAGAAATTTTGTATTGATTCATTTAAAAATTGGTCTTACTCTTGTATATATGTAGGTATGGTTATATCATCGAAAATGTGGCTTCCATCCCTTTATATTAGAAAACTGTTTTTTCCTGATTTAATTGTCTTGTTAACTTTGACTAAAAAGAATAAACAAAGGTTATCTTAGCTTTAAAATTTTTAAAATTTACTTTATCTTCTATATGTATACTATTCCATTGTTAGAACGTTTATTTTACAAACATGATATTGATTATTTCATCAATTCAACTAGAATAAAATAAAATAAACAAAAATAGAAAAATGGGTGAGAAATTCCTTTATAATGGCAATGGTATTGAATAATAGTTTAACATTTTAAAATTAAAGCTTCCTAGGAAAAAAAGTTCTAAAAATAATAATATGGGAAAAAGTTAGATTGCAAATCACTATGTGTAAAAGCCAATAAGCTATGATTTGGGTAAAAGTAACTGCATGAACAAAATTTGAATGAGCTTTAAATTGGTAAAAACAAAGACCTTAGAAATTTTTCAAAAAAGAAAAAGAGAAGGCTCTTTAAGTCAAAATCAGTAAACAATAGCCTAGTAGAATGTTAAATATTTTATCAAAAAGAGAAAAAAGAAAAAATATCTTTAAAGATTAGCTAAACTAATAAGTAAAATAATATTACAACTTATTATTAACAAAATTGGTTTGCATACTTATCTCTTCTTTGGAATTCATTTACAATGCGTATTATTCCAACTATAAATCATGACATTAAATTGCATAATTTCTTTCTTATTTCAACAATTTTGAATTCCAATTTTCATCTTCTATATGCTAAATGATGTAAATGATTAAAATTGTTGTTTATGTAAGAATTTCTCAAATTTATGTTACCAAATCTAAGGATTAAGGGTCTAATGGTTGAGTCTAACAAGTTCAAGTTATTAAGAGAAGTTTTAACTTCTCTCCAAAGGTTGCATGCCTATGCATGGTGCTCCTACATTCTTCAACTTTTGTCTCAGTCTAGTTTTCTTCTTTCCTTATTTTTTTTATTCCCTTCTTCATAGGCTAGATTTCTTCAAAGATCCTCGCCTGCCCCTAGTGCTCTCCTTTTCTTGTTTACTCTCCTTTCCTCTTTTGTTCCCCTTCCTTTCTTCTATTGATCTGTAAACTTAGTTGTTCTTACATCTTCATCATATTACCTTTTAATTATACTCCCTGGTATTGTTCTCCTTCTATTGGCTTTGCGAACCTTTCCCTAGGAACACTTCTCATTTATGCTCCTACTATTTTTTTTCTTTCCTTTTGGGCACTTCCTTAGGCTCGTGTCCTATCATTCTTTCTCCTTTTCCCTTTTTAGCTTAATGTTTCCCTAGATGACTTTGCTCCTTTAAACAACTTAAAGCCTTTGTCTGACATTCCTTCCTACTTTGCCTTAGCTTTTTAGGCCCCTACAATTTCATAAGTTATCCCCCTTTCTTGTATTCTAGGCCCTTTTATGACCACATACCTAAACAAAATCTTAGTTCCTTAGGTCACTTATGAGAAGTCCTTGGATGATGATGCTACTCCTAAAATAAGTTTTAGGAGATCCTTCACCATCCTTAAAGCTCCACTTTCATCCTCCCAGCTCCTCAGATGGGAAGACTATGTTAGCTCCAAAGATTGACATCCTTAAGGAGGAGAAGTTAAATAGGAAACTACAAGTTTTTGATGGATAAAAGGCCTTCCTTTCTAAACATCATATGAGATTGCAGGAAGTACTACTCAATGATGACAATATCTTTCTATTTAAGTTTTGCTCCTCCATCAAAGTATAAAAGGTTTTGAAGTTAGGCCCTTGACATTATAATTTCAAGCTTCTCCTTTTCAAAGCTAGAAACTAAGTATTAAGTTCTTAGATCTAAAGCAAAAACAGACCCCCTTTAGTTAAATATCGATAATAAACTCTTTGAGTATTGGAAAACTAGAAGAATAAGTCATTTTGCTAGCTTTGTGAGTAAGCCATTATGCTGTAATAAAGCTACATTTAATATGAAAGTAGTTAGTTACGCAAAGTTCCAAAATTACATTCCATTTTGAAGAGTAGATGAAGCTAATTATCTATTTAAAGACCATATGATAATTGTTTATAACTAAAGGTCTGACAAAATTCATCGTAAACAAATTTGGAGGCCAACAAGGAAATGATTCCAAATTGGAGAATATGAGGACCTTGTGCAATCAATGGAAAAAAATGAGGTAGATAACAATGACACAACTACTAAGAAATTTGAGAAGGACAATGAACTTTTTAAGAAGGATCTTCCTATTAGCAAACTTAAAATTGAAGGGGACAAGAATCCCAATATTAAGGTTCCAAAATTTGATTCTTCAGGTTCAAACAATTATGGTGTGGATCTTGTAATAGAGATTGAAGAAATCTAGACACAATAGCTAACAACAGGGGATAGAGAACACTGTTAAGTTTTCTAACTCCATTTTGAATGTATAAGAACCATTAATGAAAACAACAGGTAATCTATTAGTCAAGTCCTTTAGAGAACCACATTTAGAGTGTAATTGTATGTTTCTAATCCTACTGAGGGATTAGAGTGTTAGATTACTTAGTCATATGAATTACAATATATTAGAATGAATTTGGTGCATTTAGAATATGATTTTTATGATTTCATTCATATGCATAATATGAGCATACACACATGAATTTTGAATTAGAAAAATTGCATTTAATTGACATGTTTCGGGGTATAAAAGTTTATAAATAATTGTGACAAGATTATACATTTCTAATGTCTTGTATTTTTATTTACCAATAAAAAGAATTGATGGATTATAGTTAGTAATTTGTAGATATTTGTCACAATTGGAAGATTGATGGATTAAAATGTACATTTAGACTAGGAACAATTTCAAGTAGCAAGACAATTGACAAGTGAAAATTTAGGATGATTAAGCCTATAAATTAAGTGACATATGGCAGTAGATTAAGTGACAAATGGCTTAGGAGCTAAGTGACATTTGGTAGCTTAAAGAGTGGACATATGTCTTGTTTGTTTTCTTAACAAATATCCTTCAACTAATCGTACACCTATACCAATATAAACACTTCTAGCACCATCTTCATTTTTTTGTTGTACTCTCTCCTTC
Organism: Erythroxylum cassinoides; assembly: GCA_027478405.1. NCBI lineage: Eukaryota > Viridiplantae > Streptophyta > Magnoliopsida > Malpighiales > Erythroxylaceae > Erythroxylum > Erythroxylum cassinoides. The sequence goes on along the minus strand of JANIPM010408470.1, from coordinate 6,905 downwards.
TCTCTCACTGTCGGAACTTACTTCTCCCTCATGTCTCTATGTTTCTGTCTAAATTCTGTTTAATTGCCACACCAAAATCCAAGCAAAAAATCCTTCAATAAAGATAGTTATAGAAGTTGAACATTGTTGTATTTGTTGTTATCTTCTTATCATTGCTGAAACATCCTATTCCTACCTTGTTCTTAAGATGATCTTGCATGCATGTGAGGCAAAGCAGGCTTGATACATTGAGGTGACATTTGATCTAAACAAGTAAGTGAAATATTGAACTATCGTGGCATATGTTATTAGAATTTTATAATAACTTATTAAGGATGGGTTTAATGTAGTGTTGATGTTGAAGTTATGATGGAAAATGATGGATGAATTGGTTACTTTTCTGCTTTGTTTTTGGATGCATGAAAACAAAAGTTTATAGGCTGTTATATAAATGATCTAGTTTAGGATTTGGGGTATAATTGATGAGGCATTTAGGCTAGAGATAGGTGTTATTAAGATGTTTTAGAATCTGGAAAGCAAGAGGTGTAAATGAGTTTGCAAAAAGGAAACTGTTAATGATTAAGGTGAGTAGAAATTGGGAGCCTTATTGTAATCAATATGGAATTTAGACTAGCATGAAATGAAGTAGCTTTATCGAACAAGAATTCTATAAGAATCCAAATAGTAGTGATGTCTCTAAGTATGTGAAATTCGTCGAGAATTGAGGAAGAAAAACTGTGCCAATTGTGTCCTTTAGTGAGAGATCGTGACCTGATTACTTGCCTTTTGTCACGATTGTGGCAAGGCTCCCCATGATCGTGGGCCTAGTTCTGAAAAGATAATTTCTGTTTTGAATACATGTTCAACCAGTTGAGGAAAAGTCACTCTAAATTGGTGTATTCAGTTTTGACTAAGGCTTAGAGTGAACCTAGATTATTGCTTGATTAATTGGTTAAGAGCTCAATAAATTTAGGTTAATTGATGCCATAACTTAAAGAATGAACTGTTTTGTTTTCAATGTAACGAAATCTGGAAATTATGATGTGATGAAAGAATAAAAGTATTCTTAAGAATGAAGACATGATCTTAGGGATATGAGTAATATGCATTAGGCATGAATGAATTACCATTGAAGAATATGAAGTAATTTTGAATGAGAATTAGGTAATTATATGAATATATATTACTAGAAAAGTTTTATGAATGTATGATTGATGAATTTGGAGTAAATCAAGCTATAATGTTTGAATGGTCAAGATATTTGTATAAAAATACATACCCAAAAAGTCAATTGAGCATGAATTGAAACATGACACATACATGTGCACAATTGTATATGCCTATAATTAAACAAATTAGTGTTTTATGAACTATGTGTGTATTGCATGACGATAGACGTGCAAGGTGATTGTCAATATCCAGACATTGCCGGAACATCGAGGTAATAACTTGTCTAGAGCGTACTGTGAGTTAACTTAGATATGTAAACTTAATTATATGTGCTTCTGTATGAATTGAATGTTAATCTAAAATGTGTGTACAATTGATTGATAAATGTTAGAATTAGATCTGACTTATCTAGAGCGTACTGTAAGTTAACTTAGATGTGTAAACTCAATTATATGTGCTTCTGTATGAATTGAATGTTAATATGAAATGAGTGTACAATTGATTTATAAATGTCAGACTTAGATCTGAGGAGCTAGATATAAGGCATGAGTATATTGAAAGCGTGGCATGTGAAATGATGCATCTCATCACATTAAAATACATGATCAGATAAAGGAGTTTTGACTAGAGTGACTGAAGTGGAAAAAAGCCTTGAGCTCAAGATTGTGAAAAAGAGCCTCAGGCTTAGATGACATGGACTCGATATCCATAATAGATATGAGCTAGAAATGATCTCAGTGTCTACAATGGATACGGTATAGTAAATTGGGTTGATAGGCACTTGGTCAATACAAAACAAAAATGAAAATAGAGACACATATGCATTTGCATATACATCCCTACTTAAATCAAATGATTGAATTGAAATGAATTATTGAATTATTTTAAAATAGTGAATTATAGTTAAAGTAAATGGAGGATTTGTTGTGATACGCAATATTAGCTTACATGATGTACTCGTTGAAGTATGATGAAATGTAATGTGGTGTTTAATACTGGATGGTATAACATGCTTGTTAAATTGGGTTATAACTTTTTTTTAGATCTGACTTGAGTGAATACATCGATGATGGTTGACTCTGAGTTTGCAAACTCATCAAAATTGTAGCAATGTTTTTTAGGTTTGAAGGAGTTTTAGCTACTAAGGTGATACAGTACAAGTCTAGTACTTGTATTTTGGTGACAAGAATGACTCAATAGTTTAATAAGTTAAATCTAAGAAGTCTAGTTAGAGTCTTATGTATTAGCATCCCATTTGATGTTATATTTTTGGTAATGACAATGGACTCAAACAAATGTTATGTAATGTATATGTGGGTTGTGAATTATAATGACATGTGACTTTTATGTTTGAGATTGAAATGGGAAGAATTGAACACTTAGAATGCTTATGATATGTTTGATGCCTTTAATGAGGTAGTTTGATTTTCCCAATGTACCATTTTCATAAAGTATGTTTTTGAATATCCTCTGGTATGTTCAGGCATATGCTCTATGGGAGTGGTATATTATAATTTTGGTATCAAAGCATGATTTGGCATCCTTAGGAACATATATAAGCATTTCAACATGGCATATAGAAAGAGATCCATCTAGTGATCATTATTATTATTGTTATAAGTTATCTACTATAGGAGACCCTGTTGCTGAATCAGCTAATCTTGAGTTAACAGGAGCTAATAGAGAGCCCCTTATACCCCAGTATGAACAAATGCCTCAAAGAGTTTCTGAGAGGAGAGAAAGAAGGTATGATAAACTTAGGAAGTAGGGGGTTGTAGACTTCTATAGAAGTATAGACCTTGCCGAGACAGAGGGTTGGCTAGAGAGGATATAGAGAGTATTTGATCAAATGAATTGTGAGTGTGATGAGAGGTTCGACTATGCAATCTCTTTACTTCATAGTCTAGCCTATCAGTGGTAGAAGACAATCCCAGGTAGTTTTGTCTGACCTTGTGGACTGACATGGAGGACTTCCTGAAGGTCTTTAAGGATAATTATATGCCAAAGATTTATTTAGATAAGAAGATGAAAGAATTACTTGATTTGAAACAAGGAAAACTCAAAGTAGTTGAGTATGATGTACAGTTTAATGAACTATTAGGGTATGTTACTGGTCTGATCTCAATCGAGGAAAATAAATGTAGGCGGTTTGAGGATGGATTGAATATGTAGATAAGAACGAGGTTGGCCATTACAAATATTTTACTGAGCTGCGAGCTACTTCGATTCGAATTAAGTAGTTACTGAATGATGAACAGGGAGATTATAGACAATAGTTTAGGTCTAAGAGGATGGTGAGTTTCAAGCTGACTCCAGCAGGAAATTTAGTAAATGCCAGAATAGATCATCGTGATCATAATCAAGATCGAGGTAGTCAAGGTGTAGATTTAGAGGCAGTTATGCTCATTCTAGTGGAGGTAAAGGTCAGGCATCTAGAGGACAGACTTATGGTAGACAAACATAATAGATTTCCAGTTGTAAATACTGTGGAAAAAGTTATGGTGGAGAATGTTAGAGGGTATCGGGAGCTTATTTGCATTGTGGCTCTTTAGAGCATCATATTCGAGACTATCCAATAACTTTTGGATAATAGTATGGAGTGAGAGGAGGATTAGTGACTAAGATGATTGTTTAATAGAGTAAAGCCAGTGGAGTAAGACAGAGATATAGAGATAGGGGCAAAGCTAATTCAGCAGGTCCTAATGTTAGGACTGAGGTATGGAGTAACCAACCACATTCTCAAGCCAAGATCTTTTTTATTACATGATAGGAGGCACGTAAATCCCTAGATTTTGTTGTAGGTGTGTTATATGTCTTTAATTTTAAGGCATTTGTATTGTTAGATCCTAGATGTTGAACTTCGATGCCGGAGCCCAACATTCAGAGTCATAAAGCATAAGCATATTATCCTATAGGGATATTTCAAGGAACCCTCATTAGTCCTTTCCCACAAAGGTGGCACCCACACTAGTCAACATCCAAAACAAACTCATTCTCCTATTTCATAATAGATTTAGGGAAACTTCAAACTAGAATCATAATTTGACTTCTTCAGAACATCTGTTTCCCATTGTCTTAAGTTTATAATGAATACCTAACTTTCATCCAGAAATTGAACATCTTAGAGGCTAAATTAGAATTTGACTTCTTCATATAATTTCTAAACCAATGCCTTTAGTTTACTCCACGTAAAATCATCTTAATTGGAACCCTACAGATCCATATGCCATCAAAAATACAAAGATATGTTCAGTAAAATATCCAATTCATACTCTTCCATCCGATATCCTTAATTTGATTCAATCAATCCTTTTCAATTCAGTATCAAAAGCTATAAAATTTTATGGTGAGGTAGAAAGAACGTGTTAGGAATCTATTGGTCTAAGAATCACTTCTATCGGAGGTCGGATAACAAAGTTATGACCGAAAGAATTAAACAAGATTTTGGCCTCAATCATATTGAACCTATTTCGGGACAATTTCCATAACATCCTCTAGATATATCGGATTAAGGCATTATTTGGACATTTTTGAAGACGACTCATACATCTACAACTTTCATGAAGATATTTAAGCAAGATTTTATCATCTGAAGGGTTAGAACTAGACCAGACAATACAAGATGAACAATACCTAGAAGAAGGTTATGAACATTACATAAAAGATGTCTTACAATTAGCATAACTTTCTCTAGAGATATCAGATCAAGTTCATTCTTAAAGGGTTAGAAAAAAGACTTTAATATCTACAACTTTCATGAAGAAATTAAACTAGACTAGACAATACAAGATGCAGTGACCAAAAGAAGTTTCAGTCTAAGACCTATTTGGAATAATTGTAATAACTTTCTCTAGAGATATTGGATTAAAGTATTCTTTGGACGGTTTGAACTTCAAGATCTACAACTTTAATGAAGACCTTGAAGTCAGATTCTATCATCTATAGGGTCAAAATTGGACCAGAAGATGTAAGATGAATAGTGCACAGAAGATACATGTCATCACATGACGACACGTCATCACATGACGACACGTTATCACCAGATGACACGTCATCACCAGATGACACCTCATCACCAGACAACACGTCATCACCAGATGATATAGACTATACTCCTAAGCATCTTCCTTATAAAGACCATAACTTTTAACTCCAATGTCCAAAATTTTCATATTATAGATCGTTGGAAAGCTAGAAAGATAAGCTACAACCTTCTAGAAGAAACTTTTTCTAATTCAACCTAAATCCAGATTTTTCCCTGAATTCATAACACAAATTTTTCCCTATGGAAGACTTGAAATTTTGCACTGTGCAAACTTGGAATGTCTTGAGTATAACCATTCAGCTACCAAAATGACTTCATTAAACTCTCAATTCTCAACTCATTTGTCTCATTATCTTCAACTACATCTGATCAGTCATAATTACTATCTTCCTTTCCATATCTCTCTTATGCATTTATATATATATATATATATATCAACGATTCGTGTTCCAAATCATCAACTAAAGTTGATTACTTCTTCACGTATATCTAATTTTAGCTCACATCATTCATGCATCATTCATCATTTCATTAACATAAAAAAAAATAAAGTTTTACAAATCTTTAATGGCTTTCTAAGCCACATTACATCATTGTATCAAAATCTCAAATTACAAAAGATTCTTTGATAAATAAACTTGAAGTGCGACTAAAACATTGTTCTTTCCCAAAACCCACTCCAAATACAAAATAAACAATTTGAAGAAATTCCCTTAGGCTCTTGATCTTGATCTCTTAGTTATCACCTGAAGAGAGGATGAAAAAGGAGCTTGAAAGCTCGTGGGTAATAGTTTATAACGGAAAAATAAGCAAAACCTTTAAAAACATTTTACTTCTCATAGAAAATTTTCATTGAGTTCATTAAACACATATTTCTCAAATTCTCATTGTGTAGTCAAATTCGCAAACCATAAAACATGAATACATCAAACTTGTTCACAGATCCTAAGTACATCAGAATGGTTTGGGTGGATCCAAAATGGAATGTACTACATATTTTCCATAAGGGTCCTATGTATTCGTGAACAAAATGTACTAACGCAATCCCACATAATGGTTTTGCGTAGCCATGAACTTATGAGAGTCTATGAAGAAGCTCCATGCCACTAGCGAGAAGGCAGAAGAAACTTTTTCTCAAAGTGCACTTGACTTAAGGGACCACCACAAACCCACATAATCATGTATTTCACATCTTGTAAACATATTGCCCAAATGGAACTTTTCCAAACCACATATCGAAATTTCTCAAATCATTTAAAAGCAATAATTGCTACATGATTTCCTTGCTTATAAACTTGCTCAAAATGCCTCTTCTCTTGTTCCTCTTGACTCTTTTGATCCCTTTGATTCTTCACCAAATGAAGGGATCTTTGGCTCAAATGGAAGCTCTTATCTTCCTCTACTTTTTTCTCTTCTTGAACTACTTTAAAATATCTCTCAAAAGCTAAGAAATGAAGAAACCCTAGCTCAACTCTCTTCTTTTCTGTCAACCACCGAAATCTCTCTTCTTTCTCTCTTTGATTTTCTATTTCTCTTCTTTTTCATGACACTCTCTCTTTTTCCTCTTCAATTCACGCTTTTTCCCCCTTCTTAAAATAGCAAGCCAACATTTCTTCTTCCATTTCTACCCTTAATGAGTCCAAAAAATCCATTTTTACCCTTCCTTATAGGCTTATGTTCTTTTAACTTTAAGTGTCTTGCCAAAAACACC
>JANIPM010408445.1:0-12694 GCA_027478405.1 Erythroxylum cassinoides | reverse complement strand
AAACGAAAGCAAAAATGAAGATAAGGTGTTTGATGAAATGTTTGTTATTTGAAAAAATAATTTCAGTTCTTTATTTTCAGTTCTATTTTGGTATGAATTTTAATATTTTAATTCTTTTACTTGAAATAATGAAGTTCTCTTCATGGTGGCTTATAGAGAAACTAAACAGTTTGTAGATAAATTTTAAAAAATAATTTTCAGCAAATTTACCGACGAAAAAAAAATTCCGTTGGTAAATATATTAGAATTTACCGACGGAATTTTTTCTGTCGTTAATTACCGACGGAATTACAAATTTCGTTGCTAATTTTTTGACAGAAAAAATTTACCGATTGAATAAAAAACTGTCGGTAAATTTACCGACGAAAATTTTTACCGTCGGTAAATTTACCAACGGAAAATGTCTGTCGTTAAATTTAGTAACGGCAATATCTCCGACGTCTTTTTTCGTGAATAAATTCCGTCGCTAAATAAGCTTACCAACAGAATATGTACAAATTCCGTCGGTAAATTCCGTCGTTAAACTTTATTTTTCTTGTAGTGACTACTAATTAAGGGCTACAATGAAGGGTCATTTTGCTACTCATGGCGGATTGCATCAAATAGGCTTAACTGTGCCATAGATATGGCTAAAAAGGCTGCATCATTTAAGTCTCAACGTGAGAGGGCATCTGCTGCAATACTATGTCTTCTAACCTTGTATCCCACTGAAAAGGAATAACCTATGATTTTACCAAGCCAGTTTTGTTGTGGTGGTGTGAGAAGATGTTGCTCCAACAAAAATTTCAGGCTATAGTGATCTGTCCAAACTACAAAAAGTGCTCCCCACAGGTATGAACACTAGTGTTTGATGGCCTTAACAAGGCCAACAAGTTCCTTCTCATATGTCGAAAGATGCTTGTGACGTGTTGCCATCGCTCTACTGAAGAAGGCAATGGGTTTTTCATTTTGCATCAAAACTACAACTATTCCTATGTCAGAAGCATCATACTCATTATGAAATATATTAGAGAAATTAGGAAGTGATAACATTGATGTTGTCATAGCAATCTTAAGGATGGAAAAAGCTTGATTGGATTGAGCTCCAGTTGAAACAGTTTTTGCAGAGCATGACAATGAGTTTTGCAGCAATGGAACCATGACTGTGGATAAACTTACGATAATAACAGGTGAGACCTAAAAATCCCCACAAAGCTCGAATGGTAAAGGTTTGGGCCAATCAATCATAACAATATATGTTTCAGGATCTACCGAAACAGATTTATGCCCCAAGTAAGCAAGTTAAGTCTGTCCAAAATAGCACTTTGTTTGCTTGTGGACAAGATGGTGCTTTGCAACTATTATGAAGACTGTGTGCAAGTGATGGAGGTGCTCTGCCCAAGTACTACTGCAGATAAGAATGTCATAAAAAAAGACAAGTACAAATTTCCTTAACTGAGGCCAAAATACCTCATTCATTAATGCTTGGAAAGTTGACGGAGCATTTGTGAGCCCAAAGGGCATGACAAGAAATTCAAAGTGGCTATGGTGGGTGCAAAATGTCGTCTTCTCCACATTTGCCACATGCATTCATACTTGATGATAACCTGTTCCGAAATCCGATTTGGAAAAATATTTGGCCCTAAATAATTCTTCCAATAATTCATCAATCAATGTAATTGGAAATTTATCTTTGATGGTCTTGCTATTTAATTCTCTGTAATCGATGCACTATCTCCAAGTGCCATCAGATTTAGGGACAAGTAATACAGGAGAGGAGAATGGTCATTGGCTAGGTTGAATTAATCCTTGTTGGAGCATTGTAGAACACTATTTCTCTACTTCCTCCTTTTAGACATGTGGGTATTGATAAGGTCAGATCACTGCTAGTTTTGCTCTTGGTTCCAAAACTATTCTAAAATCACATCTCCAAGAGGATGGAAGTCCTATAGGCTCCTTGAAGATTGAAAAGAAAGTCACAAAGAAGTTGCCTTATCTCTTGGTCATAATTTTCCTCTACATTAAGGGTGTGAAGTGAAGTTGGCTTAAGAGTCTTAATGCCTTGTAAGTCCACCTGTCTCCTATAGTTAGTAAAAGACATACATATGGCCAAAAATCCTATGAAATGGGTCCTAAGGTTTTCAACCAATTGACACCTATTTAGACATAAATAAAAAAATTATATGGAAAAGATGATTTCTTAACCAAAGTGGGACAACTTTGCTTTGTCTTAGACTTTTAAATCTTTCGTCATTTGCCACTATTACTTGCAACCCAACGTGATTATGTACTAGAAGGTTGATTGATGAAACAACCTTGGCATTAATAAAGCTGTTAGTACTGCTAGAATCAACCAAAACCTAACCTGGATGTCTATCAATGTTGCCCTTCAGTCATATCGTTTACGGGGGACTGATGCCAATGATGGCATTTAGTGATATTTCTGGTGGGTTAGGATTTTGAATGGGTTTTATCACTTCATCATATTCCTCTTCCTCTTCAATCTAAAAGAACTTTTTACATTGGTGCCCTCTAATGTATGGTTCATCATTATTAAAACAGAGGCCCTTAAGACACCTTTCTTCCATTTCATCCCTAGTCAATTGTTTCATAAATATAAAACGAATGTTAGGTAATAATTTAAAAGGTTTTGTTCATCATACCTCCTGTGGGGCCCCTCGATGGGGTTAATTTTTGTGCTCATAAAGTTGAGACATACTCATAGCTGTAGCAAAATCAGGCGAGTCATAAAGCTCAACTTCAACAACAATGTAGTCAGTAAGGCCACTTATATAGGGCTTAATTTTTTGGGCCCTAGTCAAGGTCCCTGCTTATGAAACAAGATGCTCAATCTTTCCTGATATTCAGCAACAGATACTCGTTACTATAATTTTGTTAATTCTCCCAGCTTATAACTATGGATTGGAGGGCCAAATCACAAATGGCATTGTTAAAAGAACTCCTTCTAAGTGAGTTACGATGTGTCGACCTCTATTTGAAGGAACTAAAGCTAGGCATTCCCTTTTAAGTGGAAGGAGGTGAGGCTGACCTTCTCCTCATCTAATGTTTCTGGTGACAGAAGAAATGCTCACAATGGCTCAGCCATCCTAAAGAATGATCTTGGTCATTGAAGCTAGGAAAATCCAACCTTGTAAATTTTGGGATAGTAAAATTGCCTCCTAAAGATTCTGAACTGGATGCCTGCTACCCCTTTTCCATTACGAGTCCGACCATTGGTGCCCTCTTCTGTTAGGGCTAATGGGACTTTGGAAGCAACCAGATCACTAGCAAGTTCATCTAGGTGAGTCAAAAATGCTTCTTCTTGGACAAGACTAGTTGCACACTCCTCTTAGATAATTGCAATAATTGGCTAAGTTGTTATTGAGTAGCGTCTCCTATAACCCCTATCTCTGATACCAAAATATTATCTTCCCTGGAGATAGATTTGCTTATATCTCTGTGAGAGTTGTGGTTAAATAGGGTTTGGGTAGTGTTTGATGAATGGAAATGGTATTTCCTTTGGCAACCTATAGTTATAGGATTAGGTTCCTCTAAGAGAACATGAATTTTTTAAACTTTGAATTCCTTAAATTGTGATGAAATTATGCATACCTTCTTATTAACTTAGCCCCTTTAAGTACATTGCAGTGGAATAACCCACCATAAGAATAAGAAATCATGGGAAACTGGAGGCTAACCTCCTAACTCTTGAAGATGCCCCTTCGAAGATTGGAGAATGCATCTTCAGCTCACTGCCTGGAAACTAGATGTCTTGTTTTAGGACTTTCTTTAAGCACTTGCTCTACTGTTCATGTTTGCTTCCACATAAGAACAAAACGACGATGTTAAGAATCACTTTGGGAGAGGTTATACGATGTTGTATCCATAATTAGGGTAAAACGTCTCCCTCCTTTCTCAAAACTTCAAACGATTAATCAATTGGGGAGGAAATGCTCTGGAGGCTGCAACCCTACGGAGGCAGTATGGCATTTCTTCTGCTCATCTCTCAGCTCGAAAAGAGTTCTCATCTCTAGTAGGAGATCAATTTTTAAAGGTTTTGTGAATCTCCAAACATTAACGAGCTTTATTTGGATATTAAGAGTCTGGAAGACAACAGAGGACCTTCCTTCATGAACTTGGCTAATAAGGCGGTGGAACTGGAGGAGGTACCCTAAGATGTAGGTGAGTCAGATTCCTTCTAATCTTCATTTCTCTCCATTTTCATAAGTTGGTGAATTTTGAAAATTTGCTTGAGTTGCTTAGGAAATAGTTATGGATGAGTAGCGCTATTTTCTTTACTATATCCCAAATTACATAGACCCACTATGGGAAGTCTATGCTCTATGAGCAAACATTGAGGACTATATTCTCTAAGAAATAGCCATTCCTTTGCTACATTGCAGTCCTAACTAATTTTTAATTAGTTATTCCCTAATATTTGTAATAAAGAGTTCTATACGAGAGAGTAAAGTGTTAGATCTCCCTTTAAACCTTCGATTGTTTCTCTTGTTCCAAACTGCTTGAAGATAAGTAACAACTATGACCATAAGTATTTCCTTATCATATTTAGAGACATACAGTTGATATATCTATAGTAAGATATAGTGAGGCTGCAATAATTAGTACCAAGGGCATATAGTGCTGGATCTCGTTTCTGGAGCCCAGCATTCGAAATCAAACACAGAAGATAGGTACAGAAGAAGCGAACTAAGAAGATGCAAAACTAAGAAGAAGCAAAACTGAGAAAAAAGTAAAACTAAGAAGAAGAAAAACTGAGAAGAAGCAAAACTGAGAAGAAGTGAAATTGAGAAAAAGCAAAACTGAGAAGAAGTAGAACTAAGAAGAAGCAAAACTGAAAAGAAGCAAAACTAAGAAGAAGCAAAACTAAGAAGAAGCAAAACTGAGAAGAACCAAAACAAAGAAGAAGCAAAATATAGACGATACAAAACACAGAAGAAGATGACATGATCAATGATGTCATCATAGAAGAAGCAAAACTAAGAAGAAGCAAAGCACAAACGATACAAAACATAGAAGAAGATGATGTCATCACATAAGAAGCAAAAAGAAAAAAGAAGCAAAACTAAGAAGAAGCAAAGCACAGACGATACAAAACACAGAAGAAGATGATGTCATCACAGAAGAAGCAAGAAGGCAGAAGAAGCAAAACTAAGAAGAAGCAAAACACAGACAATACAAAACACATAAGAAGATGACGTCATCAATGACGTCATCACAGAAGAAGCAAAAAAGCAGAAGAAGCAAAACACAGACGATACAAAACACAGAAGAAGATGACATCATCAATGATGTCATTACAAAAGAAGCAAAACTAAGAAGAAGTGAAAGACAAAAGATACTTCTTCCCTTACAAGGGACCTCACTCTTTGCTTAGAAATCTAAAAATTTCATACTGTATATCGTTAGAAAACTAGCAGGATAAGCTACAACTTTGTGGTAGATGACTTTAACAGATTCACCTCAATTGAGCCCTAATTTGCCTCGAAGATGGCACACGATTTCTACACCTAGAAAACATTTAGATTTGGAACGAATCACCATAAAGAAACGTGCATTACACTTGTGGAACTTTTCAGTTCGAACTCTTTTACCAAAACAAGCAAAAGCTCATACATAATCTTTAATTACATTAGTAACGTTATAAACAAAGGCTTGACACAAGAATACGATGTATAAGATGCTTAATGTTTTTAACATGTTAAGAAGCTGTCCAAAAGTGGTTGAACTAACTTAATTACAAAAGTCTCTAAAATCTTGGAGCTTCCGATGCCTTGCAAGGATTGCTAACCTTCTTATTTTACACCTGAGGAGGGAGTAGTGGGGTGAGATACACAGCTCAGTGGCTAATATATATTCATATCCATTAGTAATTGACCAAAGTCAAGCATATGAACATGAATGGATATATATACACAACAATTTAAGCATTCATTAATTTAGTTCAAAAATTCGTCACATATCACACTCAAAATGATTCATGCTTAACAATTTAATTATGAAATGCACCAACAAATGGCTCGAGAGTTCCGTGAAACGAAACAGAGAAACCGAAGTTTGCTTCGTGAACAAAACAAGTCCGAATTCTCAGGATGTCGTGGCCTCAAGCAGGCAGTCGAGAGAAGGCTATTGGGTCAATGTGCACGTGACTAACGAAACGGGTTCCTCTCTTGCCCAACAAAAGCATATAATCATGATCAGAATCATTTTAGCAACTTCTCAAACTTTCATGCCTTTCTTTGTTTATAAAACATTCACAAATGATTTCAAGCAAAGAATCACATACACATACATAGGTAAGAATTTGCACAATTACACGTTAACTATAAATATATTACCCACCTAATTAGATCGCGAATAGCAAGTCAAGCTTGCCTTTCCCTTTGCTCTTGATTAGGGTTTCCTTGGTTCCCCATAATAACGAAGGTTCCATTCAAAACAACATTCCAATAAAATTCAAAAACTTCAAAAATTACAAAAATTTCAACCACACACAAACTGAACTCAAATCTAACCTACCCATAACCCATCTAGGTTAGAAAACCCAAGACCTAGTTTAGGAACCCTAAAATCAATTGGGTTCTTATACTCCATCTTCTTCTCACACCAACTTTTTCCATTCTCTACACTAACTCTTTTCCTTCAATAAAGAAAGAAGGAAAGATGATTAACCTACCTTAACAAGTTTGATTTCTCTCCTTTCCTTCTTTCTCTGAAACCTTTCTCCTCTCTCTTTTAATTTCATTTTCTCTCTCTTCTCCCTCTTCAATTCACGATTGTCTCCTCTTCACAAGAAAAACAACACATACTTATCCCATTCTACCTCTAATGAGTCCAAAAAGTCCATCTTACCCTTAATTATAAGCTTATGTTCTTCTATGCTAAAGTGATCTCCCAAAAACGTCCTTAAACATCCTTATTATATTAACACTTTAATTTCCACTTACCAATTCAACAAATCCTACTAACCTTAATCTAAGTATAGTTCCAAAATTAAATCTACCAAAACTCCAAAATTATTTTAAATCATGCTTACTTTAAAGAAAAAATTTTCAGGGTCCAACAATTCTTCCCCCTTAAAGAATTTTGTCCTCAAAATTCTTACTTGAGACATTAAAGAGGTGTGGATGCTTCTTCCTCATGGCTTCCAAGGATTCCCACATGGCCTCTTCCGTAGAATAGTTTCTCGATAGAACTTTAACCAGCCTCACAGTCTTGTTCCTCAAAATATTTTCCTGTGAATGTAGGATCCCCACTGGTTGCTCCTCATAAGTCAAATCGTTCATTAACTAAACTTCTAAAGGTTGAACTATGTGTGAAGGGTCCAATCGGTACTTCCTCAGCATTGATACATAAAAGACATTGTGAATCTTAGATAACTACAGTGGCAAAGCTAATTTATAGGCTAAAGGCCCAATCTTCTCAGTGATCTCATAAGGGCCTATATATCTCGGACTGAGTTTCCCCTTCTTACCAAACCTCAAAACTCCTTTCCATAGAGAAGCTCTAAGAAACACTTTTTCTCCCACTTCGAACTCCACCTCCTTTTTATATGAATCTATATAGCTTTTCATTCTGTCTTAAGCTGCTTTAAGTCTCTACTTAACTAATTTAATCTTATCAATAGTGACTTGCACTAACTCAAGCCCTACAAGTCTCCTATCACCTTCTTCATCCCAACAAATAGGAGTTTTGCACCTCTTACCATACAAAGCTTCATAAGGAGCCATCTGAATTCCTAAGTGATAGGAATTATTGTAAGCAAATTTGATTAAAGGGAAATGATCATCCCACGAACCTTTGATGTCCATAACATAAGCCCTTAACATTGCCTCCAATGTTCGTATTTTCCTTTCTGATTGACCATTAGTTTGTGGGTGAAAAGCTATACTAAAATGTAACTTGGCTCTCAAAGCCTCCTGTAAGCTTTCCTAGAATCTGGAGGTGAACTTGGGGTCTCTATCTAAAACTATAGATCTTGGAATCCCATGAAATCTAACTATTTCATCGACATATTTCTTGGCCAAAGCATTTAAAGAATCCGTCTACTTAATTGGTAAGAAATATGCAGACTTTGTTAGCCTATCCACAATCACCCATTTTGCATCGTGCTTCCTACTAGTTCTCGACAATCCCATCAAGAAATCCATCGTAATCTTCTCCCATTTCTATTTGGGAATCGGCAGAGGCTTAAGTTTGCCTGAAGGTGTCTAGTGTTCAGCTTTAACTTGCTGACACACTAAGCATCTTTTTGCATATTCTGCAACTTCTTTCTTTATTCCTTTCTACCAAAAATGCTCTTTCAAATCCCAATACATTCTCGTACTTCCTGGGTGCATAGTATAAGGCGCATTGTGTGCCTCATCTAAAATCTCTTCTTTCAACTCTAACATGTCTGGAATACACAATCTGTTACCTACCACCATCAATCCATCTTCTCTGATCTCCATTTCAGAAGGTTTACCACTTTTAATATTTTCTCGGAGTCTACTCAAATACTCATCTTGTTCTTGCAATTTCTTAATCTTCTCATTTAATACTAGCCTCACTCTAAAATTAGCCAGTACACAACTAGATTCGACTTTTCTAAATGTCACTTTAAGTTTGGCTAATTTCGTCAACAAAGGAAGGTATACTGTCTCCACATGTGCCATAGTGGATTTCCTACTCAGTGCATCTACTACTATATTAACTTTCCTTGGATGGTAGTCTACCATCAAATCATAATCTTTTAACAGCTCTAACCATCTTCTTTGTCTCAAATTCAACTCCCTTTGGGTCATTAATGTCTCCAAATCGTTAATGCAAAAACTATGGCCGCTAACTCCAAATCATGCCTAGGATAGTTCATCTCATAAGGCTTTAATTGCCTAGAAACATAAGCAATCATTTTATCACCTCGCATCAAAACACAGCCTAATCCCTTCCTTGAGGCATCACTATACACTGTGTATCCTTTGCTACTCAAAGAAAAAGTCAAAACTAATGCGGCTGTAAGCATGTTCTTCAATTCCTCAAAACTGTTCTGGCATTCCTCTGTCCATTTATATTTTTTATTCTTTCTTGTAAATTTGGAAAGTGGAGCTAATATTATGAAAAAGCTCTCTACAAACCTTCTATAATACTCGGTCATTCCTAAGAAACTTCTCACTTTAGTTACATTCTTAGGTGCTTCCCATTTCACAACTGCTTCTATCTTCCTTGGATCCACATGAACTCCCTGCTCTGAAATCACATGTCCAAGAAATATCACTTCCTTTAACCAAGACTCACATTTGTCGAATTTGACATACAACTCATTCTTCCTCAATGTCTCCAAAGAAATTCTTAAGTGTTCCTCATGTTTCTTATTACTTTTAGAATAGACCAAAATATCATCAATAAAGACAATGACAAATTGTTCTAAGAAAGGTCTAAAAACTCTATTCATCAAATCCATGAAAGTTACTGGTGCATTTGTCAACCCAAAAGGCATAACAAAAAACTCAAAGTGGCCATACCGTGATCTAAAAGCAGTCTTTGACACATCGAACTCCTTTATCCTCAACTGGTGGTAACCCGATCTCAAATCTATCATAGAAAAGACCCTTGCCCCTATAACTGATCAAACAAATCATCTATACATGGGAGCAGATATCTATTCTTAATGGTGGCATGGTTAAGCTTCCTATAATCCACACACATTTTCAAGGATCTGTCTTTCTTCTGTACAAAAAAAACCGGTGCCCCCCAAATTGAAGAGCTCGGCCTAATATAACCTTTCTCCAATAAATCATCCAATTGCTCCTTAAGCTCCTTCAATTATGTTGGAGTTATTCTATAAGGTGGAATCAAAATTGGCATCGTGCCTGGAAGAAGCTCAATGGGAAATTCAATTTCTCTAGGTGGCGGTAGTGTTGGTAACTCCTTAGGAAAGACATCCAGGAATTCCTTTACTACTGGCATATCTTCTAACTTCCTTCTATCTGCCCACGTGTCTACCACATAGACCAAAAATTTCTCACACCCTTTTTTCATCATTTTCTCTGCCATCAAAGCCGAAATAATTCTCGATGAGCTAAATTTCCTGTCTCTTATGAACATCACCTTTCTTCCATCATCCAACTCAAACTCCACCGTTTTCTGTTTGCAATCTAAGTTGGCATTGTACTTCTCTAAGGAATCTATACCCAAAATCACATCTAATCCTCCCATCTTCAATGACATTAAATCCATCACTAAGTGTCCCGCACCAATATGTATCTCACAATCTCTATAAACTTGACTAATCACAATACATTAGCCGATTGGAGTACTCACCATCAAAGGAGTATCCAATTTGCTCAAATCTTTACCCAACATAGTTTTACTCGATGAAACAAAGGAGTGGGTAGAACCTGAAACAATCAAAACAATCACATCATCATCAAATAATTTAATCATACTCGTCAGAACTTCTGGAGCGGTTTCTGCATCCTCTCGTGTTATTGCAAACACTCTAGCTAGTGCTTGCCACCTTGGTCTTCCTGGAGGATTCACTCTCCTTACTGCATCAGAGCTGCCGACTTCAGTTGCAATCTTTTATCCCACTGCCTCAGTTCTCTTCGAAGCCTGCATCTGTGCTCCCTCTCTTTTTGCATACCGCAGACACTCTCTAGCCATATGCCCCTTCTCTCCACATTTCAAACAAGCTCTAGTCAATCTGTAGCATTCCCCTCCATGGAACTTTCCACAATGGTTGCACTTAGGGACAGATGACTTGTCCCATTCTCCCCTTCTACTACCTCCCACCGTTGAGGCTTGATGAGACACAGTAGAAGTACTCATCGGTTTAGACCTACTTGCACCACTTTTCCTCTCCTCAAACTGGACAGAGAAAGTCTTGGTACTCCTCTCGGGCATAGAAGTACCACCTCCCCTCTTGAACTGTTCTCTCCCTTTTCTCTTTTTGCTCACGACGCTCTTTATGTTCTCGATGTTTTCAACCCACAAAGCCACCTCAACCAACTGTTGGAAGTGACAAAAGTTCTGTACCACTAGTTTTTCCCTAATGGCTAGATGTAGTCCTGATTCAAATCTTCGGCACTTAGCCACCTCACTCAACATCATCTTAGCTACATATCGGGATAACTGTGTAAATTGACGCTCATACTTACTTATTGTCATTTCCCTCTAGGTGAACTCAGAAATTCCCTCTACTTCTGTTGAATATACACCTCAGACAGGTACTTCTTCTTATAAGTAGTTAACCTCATCTGGCTCCCTGGCACACTCTCCCACCAATGCAGAGCATCCCCCTGAAGTAGACTAGTAGTATACACAACTTTCTCATCATCCTCACAATCCATTTGATCCAATATACTCTCGGTCTTCCTCAACTAAGTCTCAGCTTCTTCTAGGTCTGTCATCTCGTAGAAATCCACAGCCCCATACTTCCTGAGCTTGTCGAACTATTTCCCTTTCTTAACTGGGACAAGAATAGAAGATTGTAACATCTAGTCCATGGCCTGAGCAAATGCCTGAAACATCCTCGGATCTAATGAAGCAAGCACTAGCTCCTGCGGAAGAGGAGACTTCTAGGACTATTACCGAACGGGCTCACTATCTTGCCCTACCGAAGCCTCAGCATTCCTTAGGGCTATAGACTCATCAGTACTCTCCTCCTTTGGTAGAGAGTCAGGTGCAATTGATCCTTGCAATACTCCTCATATCCTTCTATGAATTGGCATCTTACTCCTTCAATGCAAACACTAACTGTTAGCTTACATTTCATTTTTAGTCTTAAAGTATGCATGACATGCATGTCACTTAATGCAATTTCAATCAATTTACTATGCAACCCATGACCACGTAACATAACACTTCATCCTACTATGCATTCTAAGCCTAGCAAAAACCTATGCTCTGATACCAAACAATGCTGGATCCCACTTCCGAAGCCCAATATTCGAAAATCAAACACAGAAGAAGATAGTTGCCCTCAAATATACTATGCCTATTTCAGGTCATTTAGTAAAACTTCCCTTAGAGAACTCAGATCAATATGTTCTTTAGATGGTTTGAAAGTGGACTTTAAAGTCTACAACTTTCATAAAGACCTTGAAGATGGATTCTATCTTCTGAAGGGTCAAAATGGAAACAAAAGATAGTCTAGGCAAAATAGAAGAAACAAAACATAGTCGAAGATGATGTCATCACAGGAGAAGCGAACAGGTAGAAGAGGCAAAACACAAAAGAAGATGAAGTCATCACAAAAGAAGCGAAAGGTCGAAGGAGCAAAAAACAGAAGAAGCAAAAGGCAGATAAAGTCAAAATAAGAAGAAGCAAAACTGAGAAGAAGCAAAATTAAGAAGAAGCAAAACTAAGAAGAAGCAAAAAGGCAGACCAAGCAAAACTGAGAAGAAGCAAAACTAAGAAGAACCAAAAAGATAGACGAAGCAAAATTGAGAAGAAACAAAACTAAGAAGAAGCAAAAAGATAGACGAAACAAAACTAAGAAGAAGTAAAACTGAGAAGAAGCAAAACTAAGAAGAAGCAAAACTGAGAAGAAACAAAACTAAGAAGAAGCAAAACTAAGAAGAAGCAAAAAAGTAGATGAAGTAAAAATAAGAAGAAGCAAAATTGAGAAGAAACAAGACTAAGAAGCAAAAAAACAGACGAAGCAAAACTAAGAAGAAGCCAAACTGAGAAGAAGCAAAACTGAGAAGACGTGAAAAGG
>JANIPM010408380.1:0-12705 GCA_027478405.1 Erythroxylum cassinoides | reverse complement strand
ATTGGTGTATTTTTCATTTCAATAAAATATTTTATTTTTATTTATTCTTATAAAATTTTCATCTTATTTATTATATTTCGGTTTGATAGCAGTTCACTACTGGTTGAACCTCTAAACCTTAAACCTTTCCTTGGACCGGTTCGATGTCCGGTTTAGTTTTTAAAACATTGGTTTTGTCTTCCATTTATCTTGTTAATTCAATTATGCTTAATCTTAGATATCCTAAGGTTTTGATTACCCTTTCTTGAGATCTAATCAAGTGGTACCAACTAAAATAGATAATAATAGAATTGCAACCTCTCGATTCACAAAATTACCTTAACTATTTAGTTGTATTTGAAAAAATCCTAAAGATAATTAATTCATAGTTAAGATCCCTCTTTAACAGTTTATTAATATGATAATTGGAGGTTTATTAAGTTGCCAACTCTTTTGTCACGACTTAACACATATATCTTTGATTCAATATCTCAACTTCTTATTAAGCATAAGCATGACAATTACCACGAAGCATTATTATATACTGAATTCAATAATAATAAAGTTTGACAAAATAGTTCAAGAATAAACCCTAATATGGATTTAGGAATCCATAATCTTGTTCAACATCCCACTAATCAAAATTAACATCCAAGAAAATTAAATAGAAGAGTAAAGAAAGAAAACAACTTTATGCCTTGATTTGGAAATTTTGGAAAAACTGGAGTTGATCTTTATGTCTCCACTTTGATTAGCTTGTTTATGATGTGAAGCCTCCGATTTTGTGTTTTCGTGAAGCCTCCTATTTTGTGTTTTTCTTTGCTTAAATATTCTTAAGTGTTCTAAGGTTTTCCCATTTAATTTGGTTCCAAAAATAATCCCAAAAAGTTAAGAATAAAAACATTTTGCAAGCTAGAAAAGTTGTGCAAGATCATACATCCTATCTCTAATGCATGATAGTGACAAAGGCTCATCCCATGTAGAATCTTCTCATGCACAATCATGCATCTTCCTATTCTTCATCTTTTCTTCAATTTTTCCTATTTCCATGACTAACAAACACATCAAACAACCCTTGAAATGTAAAATTAAGATAAAATCCTTACTCTAAAATAATCAAACAATTAAAACACATAAAAGCGCTAATAAGAACATAATTCTAAGTCTTAAACACATAATTATCATATAAGAAAACACTTAAAAAACACACTAAGATTCTACAAAACATATTATATTATACACCTATTAACATCCCCACACTTAAATCTTTGCTTATCCTTAAGCAAAACTAAAATCATAAGCCAAAAAAAAAACACAAAAACACACAATTATATAAAAATGCAATGATGGTACAATGACATCAAATCTCATGGAATGAACTTATCCTCAAGCATCAACCACTTTAAAAGTACCAATATACTAACCTACTCCATTCATGTTTATGTTCTTTGATTTGAATATACATATGAATAAAAATATCGACATCCTATTTATACACTTATGACGCTTGTAAGCATATACTTATTATTATTAATCAATTAAAAAGGTAAACTATCACTAAGTAACCCTTCAAAAAAATTCTTGCTACTTTTAAAAAATAGGTAGTTTTAATTTTATTGTAAGCATCATCCTTTTAGATTTTCTTTAATGATCACCTAGTATTTTGATGCAAAGGCAAACAACTTGTCATGAATGTCCCTCGATTACTCAACTAGATTATATTTTTTATTTAGCTTGGTTAGATTATCATGTAGCCTTTTGAGTTGAATACAAAACTTTTATCGTCAACGCCCTCGATTACTCAGTTATATCACAACTATTAACTAGCTACCAACTTTATTATTAACCTAATTTTCTTAAAAAGGATCAGCGGAATAGGAATTTTATTTAACACTTTAGCTACCTCATTTCTTCTTAAGTCAATCACTCTTATGAAAGGTTACTAATGATTCCCACCAGTTTAAATGATTGTAAATATAAATGTATATAAAAACAATGTCATAAAGTAAAAGAATAGGTGTCATATCCTAATTAACATGCATATTTATCACAAAGACACTTAAAACACAAATTTCACAAGTTAATATGCCCTTAAAATTTAAATGACCTTGTTCAAAAGTAATCTAATTGGTTGTTTCTACATCAATATTAATTTAAAAGTAAGTGCATAGGGTAGTTGTAGCTAGCACAGGCAAGTATGGGTCGATCCCACATAGACAATAAGTATTAGTAATTACCTTTCTCTAATTATTTAGCCTACAAATTGGTTGTTGGTTTTTAATTAAAAATAAAACTTAAATAAATAAAATAAAATAAGAAACAATATGAATAAAGAACATAGGAAATTGGTTAGAGAACTTAATATCAGAGATTAGTGTCCAGGTGATGAATCCCCATAAAAACCCGTAAATAATTAACCTTCTACCCTGCAAATATATTATTGATTATTGGATCGTAGAAATTCCTTTATTATTTTAATAACTCTCTCAAGACTACTAAAAAATAATCAAAAGGTTGATTAACTAAAATAGTTAAAGTTCCAAGGATTGTATTATTGATTTATGAATTCTAATATTAGGTTTGACCCTATTTTAGAGGATTTATGTTGACCTATTTATATGTTTGCAATCAACAGGTTTCAATTATGATAGACCTATTCATACAAATGATTTCTCAATCTCAATGATATGAAATCAAATCATGTAATGATATTTCAAATATAATAGAACATGTATAAAACTTATAATTGAATCACAATAAATCAATCAAATAATTGCATTAAATAAAACAATCAAGACATATTGTTATCCAAACTAGGGTTCATCATATCTAGACACTAACATGTTTAGTTACACATAACAAAAAATGAAATCAAAAATAAAAAGGAAGAAAAACGAATAGAAAAAAAAGGAATCATAATTCTAAATCTCCCTTTTTTCTTTTATTGAATGGTCTTGCAAGATTGAGGTTTGATGTTGTAATCTATTTGATCTCTTGATGAATTCTTCATGTTCTCTACATTCCTTGATCAAAATTATCCCTTCTTTATATTCTTCATCACTAGAATCTACTTCAAAAGTTAGCTTCCTCCTATTTGCCTCTGCTCATGTACTTTTATAGTAATATTTAGGGTTTTTGGGACATACATGGTCTAACACATAGGCATGTGAGAGATTATGTATATTCAAAAGCACCTAAATTTGTAACTCTATATAGGCATAGAGACTTACACGAGAACATAAATGACTGTGTATCTCTATTTTGCTTTAAAACTTCTTCTTATGCCATGTTTTCATCTAAATTCTTCATTTTTTCTACAAAGGCAATCATAACCTATAAACGCATTTGGAATGAATTAAATACAAAATATACGACAAAATACAAAATAACAAGTAAAATACATTAAATACAGGTGTATAATAATAGTCAATTATACATCTATCATAAGCCAATTACACTCAATTCATGCCATTGACACATTCACATTATGCACACATTATGCAAAAAATTAGTCACACAATGCCAACCTAATCAAAAGATAACATAATGGAAATGAAAAATTCACACATAAATGATATGAAAGTGTATATACATCCCCACTTTTGAACAACACATCCTTAATATAAAAGTAGAAATAAAAAATAAAGAGAAATAGAAACAAATAAAAAATAAGAGCAAGAATACTTATGGTGATTGGGGGTAGTGATGGTGTTAGAGATGGAACTTGGACACCTTAGACAATAAAAAACTGAGCATTTTCTTCATTTGATATTGTAGATGGCGTACGAACTCCTTCAACTATGCTTCTATGATGTCCAGACGACCCTCTAAGTGCTTGTTATTCTCTTCCGTCTTTTCAAGCACCTTCTCCCAGCTTTCTTTAGAGTTCCAAACTATGCACTCCAAAATCTTAGCTTAATTTAAATGCATATGAATTAAATGCTCAGGTTTGTTCATCAACATTAATGCCATGCAATTGGTCCAGAGTAGTTATAAGAAAACCCATGCCTATAACTTCTTTTCTAATTAAGCGAATTAACTATCGTTTGAAAAATATGGGTGGATGTGCAAACTTGAACCTTATGATCTATGTACTAAAATATACATAAATCTTTTTAAAAGCATTTGTTACTTTTACTTTTAGAAAAAGTAGCACGACACATACATTTATGTAGTAGTAAGTGCTTAGGATTCTTAATAACATTATTAGATGCATTATGCAGATTAAACACATCCAACCCTGTTAATTTCTTCCAATATTTATTTATATGAAATTTTTTTCAACAATTAGTGATTTCGGAAAACCAAATATTTCTTACATGATAACATAATCCAAATTATAAGGTTTTCCATGCAATCAAAACCAAAGCTTATCTAACTTACCCAACTTATAGTATAAAGTAATGTAAAATTCAAGGGTCAATTCTTCATATACTAGATAATCAAAACATTTAAATTTATCCTATGGAATTGTAGCACTCATATCCTCAACTTTTTATTTCAAATATAGATCATCTAAAGTTGAGTAATCAAAGTATCATGGTGGAGTAATTATTTTTGAATGAAGAGTTTATAATTTCTTACCTTCTTTTTGAGAGAACATCGAAAAAGAAGCTCCAAAATCCTTAGCTAAATCATGTGCACCAATACCCGACACCTTCTATTTTCCTTTGGGGTTTGAACATTTTGTAAATTTTTTGATTCTTAGAGACATAATAGAGAGTAAAACCGCTACAAAAACTCAATAGAGAAGCAAAAAACAAAAAAAGAGAGCAAGTGGGGATAAAATTTTGCAAAACTCACTAAAATGATGTTGTTTAGGATCAGAATCAGTAGATTTGTACGAAAATAATGTTAACCTAGAAGAAAGATGACTGAAAAGAGTGAAATCCAAGTGAAAATTAAGAGATATTGGAGAGCAAAAAGAATTTGTAGAGCTAGGATTCTATATAGAGAGAGAATATGAAAGGTGGAAGAAAAGAAAAGTACTATTTATAGGGTTAGGGCTTGACAAAAGGAAAAAAATAGGGGTTACACAATCATGCATGTGATGTATGCTCATGCAACTGGGTTGGGACGTCTGTCACGATCGTGTATGGGATGTATGATCGTGATAGAATATGCATCATACATATATGATTGTGCATGGCTTGGGTCACTCCAAAATTTGCATTTTTTGCATCATTTTTCTTGTGCATCCTCCATAATTTTTTCCTTAACCTATAACGCCTTTCCAAATATTAGATTCATCAATTAAATCACTAAAAAATAAAATAACGACTTACATGTAAGAAATTATGAAAAGCCTAACTAACAACACATGCTAACAAATGAAATAGAAATAAAATATATAGCTTATCCTAATTCCTAGGTTGCCTCCTAAGTAACACTTGTTTGACATAACGAGTTTGACGTACCCTTTACATCTACCATCAACCTGAGTCTATAATTAGTTACTTGCTACTACTCGATTCTCCCCATGGCAATTTAGTAGCTTGTGAGTAAGCCATATGTTGTAAGAACTTAGAAGGATATAATTAATCAAATTAAGAAATATAAGTGATTCTATTAATGCCCTTTTCCGTAACAAATTGTTAATAAAATAAGGAATGATGAAACTCCCTGAATCTTTAGTAGATGCTAATAGTTTGTCATGTGGGAAGGTGAACTGCTCTTTTTCTTCCGCAACCACCTTTACCCACTCTTCTACTTACCCTTATTAAATAGAGACTTACTCTTCTTCTTCAACTACTATTTCCTTTATTGTCTATTCTTATTTCTCTTCTTGAATAATAACCTCATTCATGTCATCGATATTTATCTCCTTTTCACTCTGAGGCATTAATAATTTCCAATTCCATACTGTATCCATCTCATTATTAGTATGCATACCTGGTTTATTTTAAGGCCAGATTTACATGCAATATGGATTCTCCCATATACAATTTGGTTCCTTCCTTGTTAACAATGCAATAGAAAGTAGCCTAACTTAAACCTCTATGTTACGAATGAAAGAATAGTGGGTCTGTAATATCCTAGTTTGATACTTATATTGTGTAATGTGTTGTACATGCATTTTATAGATTATGCTCTATTTATGGTGTACTAGATTAATTTAAGCGTTTAGATGTATTATTGAGGTTATAACGAAGGTCACTGATAGACCAGAGATAGTTCTGGACTCGACCGAAAATTTCTCAAAAAATTTCCAAACACTTAAAAATGCTATGAAATGAGTTTGAACGAGCTTTAAAAGCCCTAAAATGTGCTTTAAGAATTTAGGTGACACTTTTGAATGGAATCCGAATGATTTCGATGAATAGTATTTCTGGATTAATAGTGAATCAAGGTGAATAATATTTTTACTTCAATAATGATTTTGGGGACCCAACTCTGAAAATTTGAAAAATATCTAGAATAGGTATTAAAGTTTAATAATCCAGAAATGGATTGAAAATAAGCTCAATCAGATGAATTTTGGAAAATTTGAAAGTTGACGGTTAAAATGTCTTTTTTAGAAAATAAAGGGTATTAATGATTTAAATCCCATTCAATTCAACCATGTTTACAACAGTTACGACTGTCAAAATTATAGGTGGAATTTTGTTTTTCCTTTGAGTGAGCAATACAGATATGGATAGCAGTGATGCGCTAGCTACAAGAAACCTGGTAGTTTTAGGGAGTTTGATCGAGAATATTTGTAAGTTACACATAAATTTGTTTAATCAGAGTAGAGATCTTGAAAGTGCCCTAATTTGGTTGGATCAGGATAAGAATAATAAATTTAAATGGTTTGGTGATAAAAGGGCGAGATGAGGAATATCGTCTAGTCAGAGGTTGGTTAGACTACCTACAATGTCCAGAGACTCCTGAAACATTAGGAGCTCAATACCAAGGTGTAGCTAATATGGAAGGAGACCGTCTACATAGGTTGGGGTAATTGCAGTTACCCAGTGGCATGTTGAGGATACATTCGATATGGTGATAGGTACTAGTAGTGATGAATATTGAGATCGATCCCAGAACTTTGCACTCGTATTTGCTAAAAGATTACAATAGATAGATTAATGTGAAGATGGAGCACTTATAGTGCCATATGATAATAACTAATTTAACTAAAGCTATGCCAACAACGTAGAACGTTCATAGAGATAGTTACATAGTAGTTAGACATAAAAGCTCTATAATGAGTTGATCTTATGCGATATCCATGACTATGGAGTCATATTAGGGAGGGAAGTGACTAATAGTGCATTCTATTAATGTGGATTCCTTCTAAATGAAATTATGATTGGTACACAAGGGAAGTTAGATTAGTATTTTATAGGAAATGTAGGATGCTCCAATCTCTTAGCATATCAGCCATGATTGCTAGAAAAGTACTGAGAATTGAGTATAAAGTTATTTACTTTCTATGACTTAATAATTAAAAAAGTTTATTTGGTTATTTATCATTTTAATACTGTAAAAGTAATTTGTGAATATATTGGGGGATGAAATTACTTATGATGGTTGAATTAGGTGAGGATTAATTATTGATACAAGTAATTGGTGACTAACTATTGATAAGTTTAAATGTTATGAAGTTATAGGGTGATTAATTAATCAATTTTGGCATATTTTTTTAAGGTCAAGTTTATTTTGATTATATGGTGATTTGTGGATTCATACCAAGTAATGTTATATATGACATTGTAATGGAATCTTTAATCAAGATTGATGATTGAACAATATTTTTAGAGCAATAATCAGTTTGATGTAAGCTTCCAATTATGCGTATATTACTATATCGATTCTAAGTATTAAACATTCATTATTTTGAGGTTCTTTTGATGTAAGTCATTTTTTATTTCTTGACAATTAGGAGAGTGAAAATGATGGTAAAATTTTCAAGGAAATTTGAGTGATAAGTTTTAATCCATAATGGAGAATTGTCTTATTAGAATTTAGAACTATTATTTATAGATAATTATATTTGACAATTGGGAAAATGATAAAAATGATGCATGTGACCTTTGAATAAGTATAACATGGAGATTTTAAATGATTAAAATTCCCAGATTGAGTTTTGAGGTACCTTAAATCACACAAGTGCTTTGTAGTATTAGAAATGGAAAATTAAAGATATTTTATTGAATATCATAGTTGCATCGTGGAAGTATGAGGTATACTCCCTGTTTGAAGAGATTGATTTTTGAGAAGCTTGAAATTGCATCATGAGATAGTAAAATTTAAACTATGAGGAAATTTAATGGTTTTTAATGTGAAAAGGACATTATGTTAGTGTCTTACAATATGATCTTAAATGGTTGATTTGCTTCCAAAGAATAAGATAGGAAATGAAAAAGGTATAATAAATAATTCACCAATGGTTATGGATTTGATATTCGAAAGCTAATGAGTCCATGTGAGGCATAAGAAATATAAGAAAAATATTGTTGAGTTTTGTTTATAATTAGAGACAATGAGAGAGGAATTTTTATTATTAAAAAATATATGAGAATAATTATTTTATGGAGAACCCCAAGGAAAAGTTTTATTAGTAGTAATCTAAGTAGATGTGAGTCTTAATTTTGTTAAATAGATGGTTTGATGTATGGTTAAGTTAGCAAGGTTATGAACATATTAATTATTAGTGAGTATTGATTTCAACAAAGAACTTCCATATAGAGAAAAGTTGCAAATTTCGAGGACATTTTATTGAGAGGTAACATTACATTGTTGCTAGGTCAGGAATTGTATATACTAGACATGGCTGCTCATAAAAAAGAAATTCCAGATTAAGTCACTCACCAATATATACTATACATCTGAGGAATCCAAAGAGGTAGTATGCCTTAAAAGTGCTATATGATTGAATAGCAAAATATATGTTCAAATGCTTGTTAAATCAATAAGTCAAGGCTAAGTGCCAATGCCTACAAAAAATGGTTCAGCCACTCCCTATTCAGGAATGGAAATGGAAGCATATTATGAAGGATTTGATGGTAGCAATTTCACAAAATCTAAGCAGATATGATAGTATATGAGAGATAAAGGATCAAATTACAAAATCTACCCATTTGCTAACTATCCAAAGTAAGTATCCTCTTTGAAGATTAATCTGTAAGTGATTGGAAGTTAAAGTTACATAAAGTATTGGCATATGACGATGAGATAGATGAAATAAAATTGGTTGGACTGAACTAATTCAAATAACTACAAATAAGTTCAAAAGTATACGAGTCAAAGTGACAATACCTAAAATCGATAGTAGAGCTAGGTGTGGAAATGGAGAAAGAATTTGGAGTTTAAAGTTGAAAAATCAAGGAATTTTTATGGATATCATCATGGAAAGGAATAGTCTATTTTAGACAATATGATAAAGCTAAGCCCACGATATATTAGTCCCTATAAAGTGATCGACAAAGTGGAAGCACGAAGAATGGATGCGAAGTCAATATCCATAATTTTTAGATGACTAAATTTGTCTCAAATTTTGAGGCCGAAATTTTTATAAGGATGGGAGAATTTGTAATATCCTAGTTCGATCATTGTATTATATAATATGTTGTACACGTATTTTATAGAATATGCTCTATTGATGGTGTACTAAAGTACTTTAAGCGTTTAAATGTATTATTGAGGTTATAACAGAGATCACAGATATACCAGAGACGGTTCTAGGCTTGATCGAAAATTTCTCAAAAAATTTCCAAAAACACCAAAAACTACGGACTAAGTTTGAAGATGCTTTAAAAGCACTGAAATCTGCTCTACAGACACTTTTGAATGGATTTTGAATGATTTTGGGGAATAGTATTTTTCACTTGAATAGTAATTTTGGGGACCCAACACTGAAAATTTGAAACATACTCAAAATAGGTATTAGAGTTTAATGATACTGAAATGGATTGAAAATATGCCTGATCAGATGAATTTTGGGATTTCTGAAAGTTTATGGTTAAAATGCCCCTTTTGGAAAATAATGGCTATTAATGATTTTAAACCCATTTGAATTGTTTTAAAATAATTCAATCAATTAATATTGAGCCTAATTATAGTAGTTCACGGTCAATTTGATGGTAAGATGGTTGTAGAATATTTTCACAATTTAATTCGGTTAGTTGATGAATTAAATTCAATAAAGGGCAATTTGGTCTTTTTAAATGTCATTAAGGGTAATTTGATCTTTTTACATGAGGTACTAGATTAATGAGTCATTAAAAGAGGACCAATTGGACAGTGATATGTGTAATGCACTAAAGGGTATAAAAGGGCCAAAGGAAGACAATTTGCAACATTCTATCATCAAAAACATGAGAGACCAACCAAAAGGAAGAAAAGAAGAAAGAAGAGGGGATGTTCAAGTAAGGAGCGAGAAGAAGAGTGCAGCTACCATTTTTCATGATTTTGGAGCATAAATTGGAGAGATCTTGATCAATTGGAGGTACTCATCAAGTACCCAAGAGATAGGAAGATAAATTGGTAAGTTTTCCTATCCTAAATTTCTAGTTTTGGGGCTTTTGAGTGGGATAGATTCATATAAGTTAAATGATGATTTTTGACTTTCCATGGAGTAGAAAATAAGTCTGGAAACATTTAAGGGTTGAATATGACAACAAAAGAGTTATTTTTATTGAAATTTTGTCTTTGGTTTTCAATTCACTTAAACCATTCCTATTGTTTTGACCACAATTGTTCCTACAGACCTTCAAATTTTATGATTCTAGTTGAAGCTGAAACCTAAGACATAGTCCTAAAAACATCTAGAAGAGACCTACCCCTAATTCTAGTTGAATGATACTGAAAATTGAGATTGATTGTGGTAACCTAATATTATCCCTGTGTTTAACTTGTGATATTTGGTACATGTTTCATGATTTAGAAGTTGAAATGGCATGATTTTTAATGCTATAGAAACTAGAGACATAGCGAAACAAATGTCTAAAAGACTTTACAATCTAATTTAAAATGTAAGAGTTATTTTTGCCTATGGTACACTGCTAGGATTTGTACATGTTATTATACCGGTACATTTATGGCGATTATCCTATTATGGGTAAACGATGTAGAACCAGCTCTATGTTAACTAGTCATGGGTAAGCGACGCAAAACCAGCTCCATGAATTTAGGCCTAATGTACTATATGGTAAAGAAACTAGCGATGAGCTAGGTTAAGTAAGAAAAATCATAAAATAATAATGTCGCCACTATTTATTTTTAAAAGTAATTTGAGAGGCATTGTTTTGGTTGGTTTATTTTTAGTATAAATTTTTTTAGAACACTGACTGCCACCACTGTTTATTGATTAAGGAAAAAAGGAAAGGAAAATGGAAACTTTTATATGATGAGTTTAATTACGGAAAAGCCTTTCAAAATAGTATTTCAAAAAAATTGAAAATTTGTTTTACGAAATGTTATTTAAGTACCAATTGTTATGATGCATGAATGAATTGTTATGACAAGTATTTTACCATGAGCTTTACTACTATATAGGAATATTCTAGTTATGCTATTATGAAAAATTTAAATTTTTAGTAAACTGATTAACACTTACTGAGCTCATTTAGCTCACCCTTATTTTTATTTTTTTAGCAAACCACCCCAAGTATGCATATAGGTGCTCTAGTAATTAGGACTCTGCCGTATGATTAGTTGTATTGTTGATGCCATTGTGCTTGTGTTATCTTTATTATGTATGTGTTTGCTTGAAATTGGCTTAGTTGCTTGTATATATATTGTAAAGACACTTTTGGAAAGGGTTTAAAAGTTTGATCTTGTAAACATATTTGGGATTGTAAATCTCTTTTTCTTAATGAACTACGAGGGGTTTGATCGTCAACGATGATTTTAAAATGTTGAGAATTGTATGTTTGTGATTGCTTGCGATGTGGACTTAAGGTCCCACTCCAAAAGTTGACATGGTACATAAAATATTAGAAGTGTTTTTAAATATGTTATGCAGGTTTTTGAAAATTTTGGGGATGTCAAAATGTAGTAGTTGTGCTGTCAAAGTTTTTAATAAAATAATAAAAATTTTCCATTATTTTTTGTGCTTTTAACTTTTAAAGTATAAAAGGTTTTTAATAACTGAATGGCTTGGCTTTGAGGAAGCACTTTAGTTGAGTTAGATATCGATTGGAGGGCTACTGTGGAGTCATTAGGAGGGCTCCATTCAAATTCCAAAAGAGGGACTCTGAGATGGGTCATTTTAGGGTCTTTAATATTCAATCAATTTTGGCTTCCATCCTCTTTTGACTTTCATTTTGGCTGTCGATCTTGGTGCTTTGCACATCCATTAACATATCTACCTTGGAATCTAAGGATCCAAACCGATTGTGCAAGAAACTCGATAGACCTTGTGCTCTCATGTTATTTCCTGCATTGTTTTTCCAAGAATAATTTAGGTAGTTCTATGCATTACAAAATAAACCTAACTCTACAACTAATTTTATACCAGGGATGAGTGGGGATCGTATCCATATAGAGTGTTTACAAAGCTTTTGTAACGAAAGGAATCAATGTTTGGGATATGGGGGGTTTTGGTTGGAATCAAAAGACGAAATAAAGTAAAATTGTAGCGCCCCCTCACCGTAGGGTACATATCGGGACGCCCGAAAGTTGCTCCGACACGTATTCCACGATAAAGGCGCACTACTAGAAAATTTCGCTAATAACCCATATGGCATCACAATAATTTAAACCACAATATAACAGAAATCAGTAAATTAAAATCCAAAATAA
>JANIPM010408308.1:0-12712 GCA_027478405.1 Erythroxylum cassinoides | reverse complement strand
AAGTTTGCAATCAGTCAAATTTTGGTTGTCCCAGAATTTTTCCATAAAAGACCTTGGAGAAGCAACTTATATATTGGCAATAAAGATCTATAGAGATAGAATAAGGAACTTGTTAGGTCTTTCACAGTCTACATATATAGATAAAGTGCTAAATAGGTTTAGCATGGAGCATTCCAAGAGATGGTTTCTTCCCATAACTCATGGGATAAAACTCTCGAAATCTATACGCCCCAAAATGTAAGATGAGAGGACTCGCATGAGTTTGATTCCATATGCTTCGACAATAGGATCTATCATGTATGCTATATTATATACAAGACTCGATATATTGTATGCTCTAAGTTTTATGAGCATATATCAATCAGATCTTGGCGAGTGTTACTGGGTGGCTGTTAAGAATATCCTAAAGTACTTGAAAAGTACTAAGGATGTATTTTTGGTATATAGAGATGGAGCTCTCGTAGTAAGCGAGCATACAGATGCCAGTTTTCAATCTAACTAGGATGACTCCAAATCCCAGTCTTGTTACTTTTTCACACCGAATGGTGGAGCAGTCAGTTGAAAGAGTTCCAAAAAAGAAACGATTATAGATTTAACAACCGAGTCATAGTACATTGCAGTTGTGGAAGCGGCAAAAGAAGCTGTTTAGATCAAGAAGTTCGTTATGGAACTTAGAGTGGTTCTGAGCATTGTAGACCCAATTATGTTGTATTGTGACAACAATAGGGCTATTGCTCAAACCAAGGAACTACGGTCTCATCAGAGGTCTAAGCACGTACTCAGGAGATATCACTTGATCAGGGAGATCATTGATAGAGGTGATGTGAAGATAGAGAGAGTGTCCACATATCAGAACATCATTGATCCTTTGACTAAGCCACTTTTTAAAATGAGATTTGGTTCTAATGTACTTGCCTATGGTATTAGATACAAAGGCAATTGGCTTTAGTGCAAGTGGAAGATTATTAGAGTAGTGCTCTAAAATAAAACACCTTTAACACTTTTGTACAAATTTTAATTTGATTAATAAAGCAAAAGACAATTTTTTCATTAATTTGATTTCCGTTAATTTATGAATTGATGTTGATCTTAAATCGAATTAATGAAATCCATGATACAAAATATAGTATGAAGGAGATCATGATAATGATATTCCTTTCATGTGCAATCATGCACTTTTGAAATGTAGCTAGAGCTTTGCATAACCTAAAAGGCATCCGTCTATACAAAAAATGTTCCATAAGGACATGTAAATTTGATCTTTTATTGGTCCTTTAGATAGATAAAATTTTGATTATATCCCAAGTATCTAAAAATTAGTAAAATGAATGACCAGCTACTCTTTCGATCATTTGATCCACAAATGGGAAAGGAAAGTGATCCTTTTTAGTCACTTTGTTGAATTTGCAATAGTCAATGCAAACTCTCCATCCTCTAACAGTTCTTGTGGAAATCAACTCCCCACTTTCACTCTCCATTATGGTCATTTCGCCTTTCTTCAATACGCATGTATCGGGTTGACCTATTCACCATCGTATATCAAATATATAATACTCGAGTCTAAAAGCTTAACCACTTCCTTCATATGAGGGTTTAAACTTCACTGACGTTCCATCAACGCTCTGTTTCCTTCTTCGAGGTTTATCCTATGCATAGCAATGTTTGGGCTTATACCTCGAATGTTGGATATCTACCATCTTATGGCCTTCATTCGATTCTTTATGATCGCTACTAACCTACTCTCTTGTTTGCTATCCAGCTAATTAGACATGATCATGGCTAGAGTTTAACCTTCACTTAGAAAGGTATATCTAAGGTGTGTGGGTAAAAGGATTAAACTCTAGAATTGGTGACTTCATTGTGGAGGGTGTTATGGGTGCTTCTGTCCTTACTAATATATCCTTATGTATTTAAGCACCTGACTCCTCCGTCTCAGCTTCTTCCTCAGACTCAGCTTTGTTTTCCTAATCAGCTTCATCTTCTATCTCAACTTCCTGATATTTAATTTCCTTAAAGCAATTTTCTTCTTGCTTTGGAATGCATTCATCCATAACATCTGTCTTCATACAAAAACTACTTTCTTTCAAAATTTTCAAGGTTTTTTTCATGTTAAACTCCACTTTATCCTTACCAATCCAAAGTGTTAGTTTACCTTTATAAACGTCTATTAAAGCTCTTCTAGTGTTTATGAAAGGTCATCTAAGAATTAGTGGACAATTCCCATCCTCTTTGAAATCTAGGACTATAAAATCCATAAGGATAATGAACTTTGCCACTTGTGTTAAGAAATCTTCCACCACTCCAAACAGTCTCTTAATTGAATGATCCACCCACTAAATTGGCATCAAAGTTAGCTTCACCTTGCTGGGCCTTAATTTCTTGAATATCGGCAAAAGCATAAGATTTATACTTGTACATAAGTCATATAAGCACTTGTGAATTCGAATTCATCAACCATCACAATACCAGCTTAGAAGGCTTGTGATTGGCGATTATGGAGCTACAACTTCTAGTTAGTGATATTGTTTGGTTATCTTCACAACTTCTAGTTAGTTATATTGTTTGGTTATCTTCCCAAGTCTATTTCCTTGATAATATGTCCTTCAAAAACTTTCCTTATTTGAGCATATACTCCAATTCCTCCACAAAAGATAGGTTAATTTGCTCTATGAACTTTGTAAATTGTGCATCTAGTTTTCTCTTTTGTAAACGTTAAAGGAACATAATCTTGGGTGGATGTGGTGGAGGGGCTATGTAAAGAGGGTACTCACTCTTCCCCTCATCCTTCTTCTTTATTTCTTAATCCTCTACTAGGCAGTTCACAACTTGTTTTTCCACTGATTACTCAAGTTTTTACCACTTCTAAATGTGATTGCCTTGAGTTGCTCCCTTAGGTTTGCTTTATTATTACTTGAGAGACTCCCCACACTTCTTGTAGATAACGCATTTGGTAATTGGCCCATTTAAACCTCTAAGTTATGAATGGAAGAGGCATGATTTTTAGTTACCAGTTCAAACTTCCTTTCCATACTTATGATTATGTCCATAATCTTGTCCAATTTTGAGTCATTGACATTGGACTTCTCTTATTAAAATCTAGGTACACCTTGATTCTACACCTTGTTATCGATATTATTTGACTAAGAAAATTTTAGGTGGTTCATCCACCAAGGATTGTAAGTATTAGAGTAGGGTTTTTTCCTACTCCTCGATTAAATTATGTTGCCATATAGTTGAGTTGCTCTGTATTATTGTATTGCATTAAGAAGTAATTAGTGGTATCATGGTTATCTTGTATGTATAATTAACACATATTCTAAATTGCTTTAATCGGAGAAGATGAAGAGGCTTTTAGTTTGTTTGTCTTGTTAAATTGTTAATCTTATCATGCATTTAGTCACTGAATCGATAGCCATGACTTCCTTTTGATTGCAGAATGTCGATTATTGTCAATTTGACATCTAAAGGTAGCTATTATTCGCCATCTCTTCTAGCCAAATCCTCCTCTTCCTTAACTATCTTTCTCATAAGAGATCCTCCAGAAACTGCATCTATGGTGCCCTTTATTGGTGGATTATCTCTATTGTGGAAGGTTAAAATAGGAATTTTTTGGATAGGTTATGGTGAGGAAATCTCCTCTGTAAATCCTTGTAACATTCCCGCGCTTCATATAGTGTCTTTTTGTCATTCAAGAGGATATAAATAAAGGATTGGAAGAAGTAGTGAATGGAACAAAGCATATGTACGTAGAAGCTAAAAGTAATCAAGAAAGAATTAAAACTCTTGAAAGTTAAAAAAAGTCAAAATACCATAATAGATTTTTAAAAAGCTAGTTTTCTTTATATGAAAGTCAATAGTAAAAAGCCTTGGAGATTAGAATATGTTAAATGAGAAGAAAAAAGCTCTAAAATATTATTTGTAGGTACTAGATAATCATAATTATTTGATCCAATAAAGAGCTAGAGTTAATTAGATAAAGGAAGGTGGCAAATTCTCACAAATTTTCTTTAGTTCTCTAGAAAGCAAGAGGATGTTAAAAGAGAAGTAGTAAAATTCTTTAAAATTCTTTTAGGAACTAAAAGGCCTACAAGCTCCACTCTAGAATCTTTAAAGCAGTTTATTACTACCATAATCTCTAAGGAAGAAGCTACCAATTTAATTAAGCTAGTAAAAGATGAGGAAATTGAAAATATAGTTTTCAAAACAAACGGAATGAAAACTCCTAAACCAGATAGACTTAATGGCAATTTCTATCATACAACTTGGGCAAAGACAAGAAGATTTATTAAGAAAGTAATGCATAAATTCTTCAATAAGGGAGTTTTATTAAAATAAACCTACAAAACGTAATTATTTTTTCTTGTAAATCTTCTAATCCATGTGCTTTTGGTAATTTCAAGACAATTGCTTATACTAACTTTCAATATAAGATTATAGCAAAGTTGTTGGTTAATATATTAAAACCAATATTAAATTCTATAATCAGTGGAAAAATTTAGTAGCAGATAAATTGGATACAACATTTTATTTTTGCAGGTGCTTATGAATGGATATGTAAGGAAAAATTCTCCTTAATATTATGTTATAAAGGTAGATCTTCATAAAGCATTTGATAGTGTAAATTGGACTTTCTTATTTCAAATACTTAAAGTATTGGATTTCCTTTAGAAGTTTATAATCTAGATCAAAGAATGCATTACCTCTAACTCTTTTGGTGTTCTAATCATTAGCACTTTAACAGAAATTTTTAAGGGCTCTAAAGGTCTCAAGTAGGGGGACCCCCTTTCCTCCTACCTATTCATTATGTATATGGAAGTGCTCACTCTTCTGTTGAAGCACAATGTCTCAAATTCCACTCTCTTTAAGTACCACTCTAAATACAAGTTGGTTTCTCTAAGTAGTTTATGTTTCGCGAATAACATCATTTTGCTATGTAAACTTAGATTATGTCTCCTTATTGATGAATACTCTATAAACATTTAAGAAACTACCAAGTCCTACGACCAATCTCCATAAAAGCCATTTTTTCTATAATAGAATGTTTTACACCTTACTACAATATTGCTCAAATTACCAGAATGACCAAGCACACTCCCCCTATATTACATTTAGGACTCCCAATCTCCACCAGAAGAGTCATCTATAGGGATTGTTTCCCATTGATTTAGAAAATTTAGAAAATACTAGGATCATGGATAAATAGAGCATTAACATATGGGCGTAAGTTGCAACTTTTGAAATATGATATCTCTTCAATGCATATACACTGGTGCTTCTATATTTTCCTTTCTAAAGGTCTCATTAAGATTGTTGAAAGGATTATAAAGCAATTTTTATAAGGACAAGTGGAAGGAGAAGGTGGAGTTGTAAAAGCAAGCTAGAAAAATTTATGCACAGCAAAAGGAGAGGGCGAATTGGGATTTGATGTTATAAATTTTGTCAATAGAATCCTAATTTTAAAGAGGATAATTTTAATGGATAAAGAATTATTGTGGATTATAAGGTTACACAGCTATATGCTTAAAGGAAATAATCTTTAGGTCATAGTTACAAAAGCTTCATATTCCTAGTTTTTTAACCAACTCCTGAAATTAAGAAGCTTAGTTGAATCAAATGTAACTTGTAAAGTAGGGAAAAGAGACGAGGCCTCTTTGTGGTTTAATAATTGGACTAATCAAGGTGCTCTTATATAGAATCAATAAGCAGTGATAACACTCTCCAACTTTTCCTCAGAAAGCTGAGGTGTAGGTTCTCCTAGAAAATCGAAAATGGGCATAACTTCCAAAAATGCCAAGAAATAGTATGACTATCTAGCTCTTAAAACTAGTAAATAAGGATATTTGTTATTAGTATAGCATAACTATGTTAACTTAACAAATGGTAAAACTAAGGAACTAATCCAAAGGGTTGGTTTTAATGTATAATGGAGCAAAGTAATATAGAATGTCAACCTTAAGCCAAATGTTAGTTTTATGTTGTGGTTAGTAATGTTAAATAAGCTCAATATAATGGATAGACTGATATATCTATCCTTACCTAAAATATGTTCTTTATGTAAGCTAAAGGATGAAACTAGAGACCACCTTTTCTTCTAATATAGATTTTCTAAGTAAATATTGAAGAAGATCATTTAACTAATATTGAAGAAGATCATTGAACTATGTCACTGGGATATCAACTCTTCTAGCTTAGCTAACATTATTTAATGGATATAGCTAAAATCATTATCTAAGGATGATAAGAAGTCCTACTTAATGGGGATAACTATTTTCAGGAGATATGGAAAGAAAGAAACTCCAAAAGATTCACAAGTAAGGAAAAAATTAATCATGATGATAAACTCAAATAGAAGGGAGCAATTTATCATCAACTAATTTACAAGGAAATATAACAACACATTGGTGTCTTCATGGATAATTTAGAAACTTTGGTCTTCATACTTAAGATAATCTCATTCTTATAGTGTTTCAGTAATCTAAAGCGTAGAAAATGGAGAGTAGTTGTTAAAAGTGTGGAAATGAACTCTCCGGTGATCCTTTTATGATTTACTAACTGTATTCATAATATATTTACAAGATTTTACTTTTTAAAAAATATTAAGTCATAAATCAAAAGAATCACCAAAAACATAAAAATTATCCATAAATACCTCCATTATATCCTCAACTATATCATCAAATATGGCCATCATGCATCTTTGAAATGGAGCAAGTATATTGTACAACCTAAAGGGCATCCTCCTATAAGCTAACATATTGTATAGACATAATAATGTTGTTTTCTTTTAATCTTCTAGGGTAATTAAAATCTAGAAGTTATCCAAAAGTCCATCTAAGAAATAGTAGTACATGTGTTTGGCTGGTTGCTCCAACATTTAGTCTTTAAAAGTAAAGGGAAGTGGTCTTTTCGAGTAGCATTATTAAACATCTGATAATTGATGCACACTCTCCACCTCTTAACGGTTATCATAAGAGTCAATTTATTCTTTTCATTAGGTACCACCATCATTCCTCCTTTCTTCGGTACATCCTTAACATGACTTACCTACTAACTGTAAGAAATAGGATAAAACACACCAGCATCTAGGATTTTAATTACCTTTGCCTTTACCACTTCCTTCATATTAGGATTTACCATCCTTTGGGGTTCTACCATTGGCTTGAAATCCTCCTCCATCATGTGAAAGCAAAAGGAAGGGTTGTTTACTCTAATGTTATAAATTTTCTAAGCAATGGCGCTTTTATGATCCTTAAGCACGTTTATTAACTTTTCTTTTTTCTCTTCCTTTAGAGTTGACATAACAATAATAGTTAGTTTTGAATCCTTCTCAAGAAATGTGTATTCCAAATGATCAAGTAGCTTTTTCAACCCCTACATTGGCAGTTCTTCGATGGAGGGTTTTAACCTCTTTTATTTACTTCTTTCGATCTTTTAAAACTCTTTCTTCCTCAATATACATTCATTTACTGCTTGTCGTTTCTTTTTGGGGCTATCCCCATCTTCCTCCTCACCTTAAGTAATAGACAACTCTAATGCTTCTTTTTTTAAAAAATCTTGCACAATGTCTGGAACTGCAAAATCACTTATACTAATAAAGTAACAAACATCGTCATATTCAAGGGAGTGTCTTAGGGCATTAGATATTTTAAAGGTAACCTCTTCTTCTCCTAACTAACATAATAACTACCCTTGATTCTAGGTTAACCTTGCCCCCTTTCTCTGATATCCTTACCCTACTTTCTCTGACAACCAACCCATTAGCCCCTAATTACCTATAAACCAAACCTTTTAGAAATAGAAGCTTAACAAAACTGTATCTACCATGGATATAGACAAAGTTGAACCTAAGCTAGGCACTTAAACCAACCTAGAAGCCACCCCATCTATAATAATACCTACCTCCATAATCAAACTCACTAAATTCCCTTACTTAAAAGGAACTTCAGAAAGGAGATACTAGGAACCTAGTAAAGGGAAGATAACCTAGATCTCAATAATAAGAGACTCAGGCAACCTTGGGAAGCTTAGATATATGGAGTCAAAGAATGAAGAACCTATCCAGGCACTAATGGAAATGCTACAATAGGAAGTAAGGAAATGGAGCACCTTCTTGTGGCTTCTTTCTAGGGAAAAGACTGGCTTTCCCAATAGTGAAAAAATGGGCATTATTAGCTCGGAGGAATATGATACTAGTTAATATGACGGTTAATGGGAATGAGTTGTTTATTTTAAAATTCAATATAGAGGAGAATGCTTAAAGAACAATAGATTCAGGACCTGACATATGCGAGGATATCCAATCTTGCTTAAAAAAGAGCATCATGAATTCACATTGAATAGGAGCAAGCTGGAAATCATCCCCCTATGGGTGAACTTCCATATACATTCCTTAAAGTACTGGTCTACTGAGGAAATGAGCCACATAGTATGCAAAATAAGGAGCCCTTAGAGGTGGATAAAAATATAGTTATGATAAAGAGAATAAGGTTTGCAAAGGATTGTATAGATGTGGATATTACCAATAAGCTATCTAAGCCCCTCAAAATTATTAGATTAAAGGAAGATGGAACACTTGAAGAAGATTTAGTAGGGGTAACATATATGTAGAAACCAAAAAGTAAAGAGGAGAAATAGATCTAGAGTAAAAAAGAGAACTATGAGGAGAAAATGATAACAGAGGATAGAACCAAAAATTGTGGAGAACCTAGTATCGAAAGGCCAAATGAATTAGGATTTTCTTATTAAGCTAGGTCATTTCAGTGTAAGTGAATCATTTATGATGAAGAAGATTAAGAAAGGAGGGAACACATTAATGAAAAAAATAGTTAACTCCAAGATAGGAAAGGAAATAATACTTTAGAGAAAGGTAAGTAGGTTGTGGAAGGCAAGAAGTAAGGCTAAGAAGAAGCACCTAGAACTCTTATTATGGAGAAAGGAGAAACAATAGGTATTAAGATGAGCATTGAAGTAGTTTCCCCTAATGTAGGTATAAAAACCAAGAGGAAAAAACTAGGCAAAAGAATTAATGAAGTTAGCACTATAGAATGTAAGAGGGCTTAATAACCTTGTTGAGCAAGTTTTACAATTTATAAAACCCTCAATAACCGCAAGCATACGGGTCGTACTTTGTAGTATTGAAGGATCAATCCCACGAGGAGGATAATAGCCTAATCCTAAGTTGTCTAGGTCTCAGAAAAAAGAATAAAAGGAAATAAAAGCTGCACGAGTAAACATGGAAAGTAAATACGAGAAATTAATTCAAGAATTGTAAAGATATAATTAAACTGAGTAGTCACACAAGTCATAATGGAAATCTGCCAAGAGATTTAATCAAGTTATGAGAAAGGGGATTTTACCTATCATTAATTCGAATCTAACCATTTATGTGTTTACAGGATGTCAGCTCTAGACGGTTGTAGGTTTGATTACTCTCTTTCGATTTATATCCATTAAACCCTAAATTTTAAACTCTAATTGAATTAAAGAACTTGCAATCTCTCAATTCATAAATTACCCACAATTCTAATTAGTTCTAAAGCTCTCTAATAAACAATCGAGTCTTGCACACAATCTCTCTCCATGAAATTACCTACTAGATTGATTAAGTGGTCAATTAGATCGCTAACTCTCTTTAATCTGATCTAATCATTTTTAGCTGGCTCACCCTCTCAGTTTGTTATCGAAACATGCAAATACATTAATCGATCACAACACCCAAACTAATAATCAGAAAAATAACTAAGTCAACATTAACTCAAAGTAAAATCCCGAAGGAGAGTTTAGAACATTATCAACAACCTGAAATCCACTTCCATACAATCCATCTCAACTTTATACATTTAAATGAAAAAGTAAATGAAGAGAAAATGGAACTTACATTGGAAAACGAGAAGCCAGTGGTGTCAAGATACCACCTGATCCAGGGAGCAGTGACATCGGGATTCACTTATTCTTCCTCTTTTTCTCCTCTCTCTCTCTCTCTCTCTCTTTTCTCCTCTTTAAGGTTTCCATGAGTGGCTAAATGTAAAGCTGCCTCATTCTGTTCTGGTTGTTCTATTTATGTTCTTTTGTTTTTAGGGTTGAACTAGGGTTTCCAAACAATTCCTCAAAACGCGAAGTTTGGAAGTGGTTATGCGTCTACCCAACACAGGCCACGATCGTGGCCAACATCTAATGCTTCTGTCATGACCATAACAAGCAGGCCACAATTGTGGCTTATGTCCTAGGTTTCTGTCACGATCGCGGGTTGTTGTTTCGATCCGAATGTCTTCAAAATTTCTCCGTTCTTTGATGTTGACCTTGAAATACTAACAAACAAATCAAGGTACCTTAAAAACATAATAATTAGGCTTAAAAGCTTGTACTAACCCATAAAACACTTTAAACACAAATAATTTACAAACTAACATAATTCTACCATAATCACATACTAAACAATCGAATAAACGGCTAGACACATATCAAACTATATCCTCAAATACGATGCATTTCACACCTATCAAACCTAAATAAACAACTAGTTGTAAGGGAATTCATAAGTAACAACTTAGTATATTTTTTTGGTTTGTTATAAACCAAAATAAAAAAAAAGTAGCAACTAAAGAAGTGCTTACAACTTAGTATATTTTTTTGGTTTGTTATAAACCAAAATAATTAAAAAAAAGTAGCAACTAAAGAAGTGCATATGGTTCTAAGGGAAAGATTGGAAAGTGGTGACAAACCATGAAAAACATGTCAATGGAAGAGCTGTCATATGGTTAACCCTTCAAAGCTAGACCTACCCAACTAGACATACACAGACCAAATTATCCACTACGATATGCCGTTAAAAAACACTAGAAGACCTATAATAGTATCCACTATGTATGCTTCAAACTATGAGTTTCAAAGGCATTCATTTTGGGATGAAATAGTTAGAACCAACAATAACATTAAAACACCTTGGATATTAGTAGGGGACTTCAACTATACTCTTTACTTAAGTGAATCTTCGGTTGTAGGAATTGGTCCTAGCAGAATTGTAAGAACTTTAAAAACTAATTTAAAACATAGGGTTGACAGACTCGAAGTCCTTAGGTAATGTATTCATATGGAATAATAAACAAATAGGGAGTTAAATCCTATTGAAGAAACTTGATAGAAGTATGGTTGATGCAACTTAGTTATAACATTTTCCTCTCAGCATTGTTAGCTATGAGGAACCAACCCTCAGACTATAGCCCAGTAGTGATAGATCTATCTACCTTAGAGGAAAAAGAAGAGTCTCATTTAGAGTGTTCAATCTGTAGCACCCCACTCCCGCAAGACCCAGACCCAACATCGATGGTTGATATTCGAGTCCGTGTCTCACGAAGGTGGTGTGCTAAAACACTCAACCTTTTAGAAATCGATATTTTTTTTGAACCACAAACACAATATGCAGAAATTGATACTCAAATTGGGCCCGCATTCATTTATAAACATTTTCAATTAACACAAAACCATCAACAAAGTTTTCAATAGCCATTTGGGTCCTTTCACAAATACAAAACACTTGAGTCATTTCAAAATACAAATTTATACAAAAAGTTACGAAATATACAATTCAATACAAAAATTAAAGAAATGCAATGCAGACGCGAACTGATCCTGACCTTTATTCTTCACTTGCAAGCTTTAGCTATACTCCCGTTGGCTCAACGGGGTATTCTTTTGACCCTGAAAAATAATTGTAAATTTTAGGTAAATTTTGCGAACTCAATGAGCGACCATAATCGATGGCTCACCCAATCACGTAACACATAATTCACATTCAGTTCACTTAATCATACATATTATGCATATGCGATGGACATGAGACTCACTTTTTATTTATTACATTGTTGTGACCGAGTACCTGAACTGTCCCATATAGGGCTCATTGATAACTGTCCCATATAGGGCTCATTGATAACTGTCCCAAATAGGGCTCATTGATAACTGTCCCATATAGGACTCATTAAACGTTGGGCCTGAGGCTCTAATTCACCTTGGAGCTCGAAGATCATTTCACTCGTTGAGCTTTAAGCTCTGATCGTTAGCTACTCTGGTCATAACTGTCATTATATTTCATACATTTATGCAATGGAATGTATCACTCATATTTGCATGCTCTTATTCAATCATATTCACTTATCATCGGACTGTGGTCTGGCATTCAACATATAGTTGAGAAATTACACTTTCACTTACATGCAATTAC
This sequence comes from Erythroxylum cassinoides, assembly GCA_027478405.1. NCBI lineage: Eukaryota > Viridiplantae > Streptophyta > Magnoliopsida > Malpighiales > Erythroxylaceae > Erythroxylum > Erythroxylum cassinoides. Next base: position 492 of record JANIPM010408308.1, on the reverse strand, counting down.
CCATTCAAAAAGCATTTAGCAATCACTTCAGTATACTTAGTTCATCCAATTCACATTCAATGAGCACTTCAATATCCAAATCAAACATCACAATCATCGGACCTCCTGTCAGGAAACCAACATAATCAATTACATTTTACAAAATCATTCAGTAGTCATATAATACAAAATTTCAAATAATAAACAATAAAGTGAGACCATCTCGGTCTACTCACAGTATGCTCTATATTAGCATTTGCTTTCAAATTTTGGGAATGCCTGAATGCTAACAGTTGACCTTCACAACCCATTTATGAAAGACACACATTGCACACTCATCAATAATTGCACACGCATAAACATTTATTTATACACAATTGTATAAATGGACTATGTATAATGCATGCTCAATGACAATCCTGGGCATATGATCTAAAACACATATTATGCTCATTCCCATTTCATAATTCATATGTGTCTAATTTAACTTAGCTTTACACTTCATTTGTACAT
>JANIPM010408305.1:0-12713 GCA_027478405.1 Erythroxylum cassinoides | reverse complement strand
AAACAAATGAAGAGTATCTTCCATTTTAACCCTTGTCTTTGTAAGACTATATACGTTTGTTAGTTTTCAAAACTTAAAAAACTATTCAAAACCCACGTTTCATTTTTGTTTTGGTTAAATATAAAAACAAAACAATAACCATCAAATGCAAATACCATCTGACGCCTTTTGCTTTACTTTTTTAAGTAATTATTATTATTTACAAAATGAAATAAAATAAAAATATTTTATTTTATTCATTTATTTTGTACAAGAGAATTTCCAATATTAATTATATTTTCTATGCTAGCAAAATAATAATAATATGCCATATAGTTTATTTAATAAATTATCTCATAATAAATTAAATAATCATAAACAAGAAATATTACACTCGTAAGTGTATGACCATATAGGTCCATCGCTAAGCTGGTAGTAATTAATCCAATTAATTACTAATTAATGTTAACATCTAACAATACTCCTCAATAACTGGATAGTGTGAAGTAACAACCTTACAAAGACAGAATCTGGTTAAGGATAATGTATTATTACCTACCATCACTTGACTCCGGATTATCTTAAGGTATGATTTAATTGTCAAACCCTATTAGATAACTAACTATGTTACATGTCAATCATTAATGATTGGTGAATGACTTAGAAAACTCCTTTTCCTCACTCATTCAAGCACCCTAGCCAAGATCTTGAAACAACCATTAAGATTAATGACAACATAGAGCTCAAACTCATTACCTAGAGTCGATGGATCCCATCTTGACTCACCACTAACTAGATAGGTACTTAATTATATCCAATGATCATTCAACTAGCATTTTTGCACACTAGGTATCTGACATCAAAACATAATAAGTGACCTATTGATTACTATGCTGATCTCAAGTCAAAGGAAAAATATACATTTAAATCCTTATGAAAATATCTCATTTGACAGTTCATAGGTAATATTAACCATTGAAAATTTTAAGTTTGGTTAGTTCAATAATCATATCTCCATATGCATCATCTATATATGTAACTCAGTAAATGAGATCTATTAATATTCATCCAATAGATACTATTACATACATATTGATTTAACTAGATCATTAAAATCCTTATTTGATGATCCTATGATTAAGAACACTTTTAGATTACAACCTAAAGACTTGACTCTCATTATCGTAATCTCTATTATGATGCCAAGTGTATAAATTTAATCAAGGACTTATCATATTAGAATAAAAACAATAAATATAATATGATAATATAATCATTTATCATGTTATTAAACAAAGTTAATAATCACAAAACAAAAAATGTTCAATCTATTACATAATGATTGGGTCATGGGCATAATTCCAACAATCTCCAACTTAACCTAGACTCAATCAGTCACAAACTTCAATCCTATCTTCCACTTATACTTATCAAACTCCTTTGATCCAAGTGTCTTAGTGAACGGATCTGCAGCATTCTCCTTTCCTTCAACCTTTTGAATTTGAACTTCCTCACATTCGACAATTTCTCTAATGAGATAAAACTTTCACAGAACATGTTTGAATCTTTGGTGTGACCATGGTTCCTTAACTTGTGCAATAGCACCAGTATTGTCACACAATAAAGGAATAGGTTCCTTTATTGAAGGAACCATACCAAGTTTAATTAAGAACTTTTTCATCTAAATAGCCTCCTTAGATGCATCGCATGTAGCTATGTATTCTGCTTCAGTAACTGAATCAATTATAGTAGTTTGCTTGGAACTTTTCCAAATCACTGCTCCTCCATTCAAAGTGAAAATATAACCAGAGATAGATTTGCTATCAACCTTATCTGATGCAAAGCTAGCATCGGTGTAGCCTATTAGCTTTAATTCATAATCTCCATATATAAGGAATTAGTCCTTAGTTCTTCTCAAGTACTTAAGGATGGTTTTAACCACTTTCCAATGTTCCTCACTTGGGTTATCTTGATACCTGCTCGCTATTCCTAGCACCTAGTCTACATCAGGTCTTGTACAAGTCATGGTATACATGATAGCTCTCACTGTGTTGGTATATGGGACCCTCCTTATGTGCTCTCTTTCTTCTAGGGTTTTAGGATAATCCTCCCTACTAAGAGAAAATCTAGTGCCTATCGAAAGATAACCTTTTCTGGAATTTTTCTTGTGATACCTTTTAAAGATAGTATCAATGTACATTGATTAGGAGAGCCCTAACAGCTTCCTTAATCTATCTCTATAGATCTTGATTCTAATCATGTAAGCCACTTCTCCCAAATCCTTCATGAAGAACTATTCGGATAGCCAAATTTGTGTCTTTTGCATGGCTAGTACATCATTTCCTATTAGCAATATGTCATCTACATATAGTACTAGGAAAAAAACTATGCCCCCACTAACCTTCTTGTACACACATGGCTCTTCTTCTTATCTAACAAAATCGAACGTTGTGATTGTTGTATTGAAGCAAATATTCCAACTTAGTGAAGCTTGTTTCAATCCATAAATGGATATTTGTAGCTTATATATTTTATTAGGAGCAGATGCAAATGTGAAACCTTCAGGTTAAGTTATATAGACATCTTCCTTGAGCTCTCCATTAAGAAACGAAGTTTTCAGATCCATTAGTCATATCTCATAATCATAATATGCAGCTATAGCAAGTAGAATCTGATTAGATTTGAGTTTTTCCATAGGGGAAAAAGTTTTATCATAATCAACACCTTCCTTTTAATTATATCCTTTGGTAACAAGACGGGCTTTATAGGTTTCAACCTTCTAGTCTGCTCCAATTTTTTTCTTAAATACCAATTTACTTCCTAGGGGATTTATATCTTTTAAGGTATCAACCAAAGTTAATATTTTGTTGATTCTCATGGATTCTAACTCGGATTCAATGGACTTAAACCACTTCGCACGATCTAGACTTGCCATAGCCTCTTCGTAAGTCTTAGGGCCATCATCAATATGTGGGATATCATCAGTATGTTATCGTCGTCACCTGTCACCATTAAGTTTAATCTATCTCGTGTACGACGATCCCTAATAGACCATTTAAAAAGCTCATGTTCAATAGGTTCTTCCTCTACTTGATCTTATAGTTGCACTAGTTCTTGGACAGGTTCATTAACCAACCCGTTCTCCTCAACAGTTAAGGTTGGTACCCTATGTGTTAATTTCAAGACATCAAATAAAGGCTTCTGAACATGCATCTTATACTCTTGAGCTTGTGTTGATTCGTTATAATCTTGAATTTCATCGTGATCTATTTCTACACCATGACTTCCTCCATTAAGAACTCCCTTTCTAAAAAGGTTACATTTATGGCCACAAATACTTTGTGTTTAGAAGGGTGATAGAAATAGTATCTCATAGTTTCCTTAGGATAGCCAACAAATCTACACTTGTCAGACCTCGCTTCAAGCTTATTTGGCAGTAATCTCTTAACATAAGCTAGACAACCCCAAACTTTCAAATGTTTTAGGTTAAGCTTACACCCTTTTCACATCTCATATGAAGTTTTAGTGATTGCTTTAGTGGGAACTTTGTTTAATAAACAGGCAGCGGCTTCTAAAGCATATCCTTATAGGAAGATAAGAAGATCAGTGAACCCCATCATAGATCTCACCATATCCAATAAAGTGTGATTTCTCCTTTCTGAAACACCATTGTGTTGTGGTGTTTCATCTTGCCTTAGATAATTAACAAAATCATCACTAATATATTCACAGTCATGGTCAAATCTTAGTACCTTAATACTCTTACTAGTTTGTTTTTCATCTTCACTATGAAATCTTTTGAACATTTCAAATGATTCAGACTTATGTTTCATAAGATACACAAAATCATATCTTGACATATCATCAGTGAAGGTGGTAAAATAAAATAAGAATATCCACCTTTTGCTTGAACTTTCATAGGCCCACATACATCAATATGTATAAGTCCTAAAAGTCACTAGCCTTTTTTTCAATTCCAGTAAAAGGAGATTTGGTCATTTTGCCTTTGAGACAAGATTCACAAGTTTCATATGATTCATAATCATATTGACTAAGGCATCCTTCCTTGTGTAACTTGTTTACCCTTCTCTCACCAATATGACCAAGTCTACAATGTCAAAGGTAAGTTTGATTTACATTATTATCTCTCTTCCTTTTTAACCAGAAACATTCATAATTGGATAAACAATTATTTCAAGTAAGACATAAGGACCATATTGTAAATAACCATTTACATATTATTCATTACCAAGAAATATATTACATTGGTTATTATTAAAGATTGTATGAAATCTATGTTTGTCTAATGATGAAATGGAAACAATGTTCGAAACAAACTTAGGATCATAATAACAATCTTCTAATAATAAAGTCTTTCCTATAGGCATAACAAGAGAAATAGTTTCTACAACTAGGGCAGGAATACTTGCTCCATTCCTAGCTTATAGCTTAACTTCTCCCTTCTTCAATCGCCTACTAATCCTTAAACCCTGCAACATATTGCAGATATTAATGCTACTACTAGTATCTAATACCCATTTAGTATAATCAACAGTCGTTAAAGAAATCATGAAAATATTTTTCATGAATGTCCAACCTTGTATCTTGCCTTTTAAATTAGCCAAATACTCTAGGCAGTTCCTCTTTCAGTGTTGCTTCTTTATATAGAAGAAGCATTCAACATCCTTTTAGTCAACTCTCTTCTCCTTACCCTTGGATTTGTTCCAAATACCCTTGGGTGTAAGATGATTTTTCTTGAACTTCTTCTTACCTTCCACTTACGCTTAGAAGAGTTACCAATCAGGTTCATAGACCTTGGCACTTTCACCTTCTCAAATGATGCTATTTGATTTTCATAATCGATTAATAAGTTGAGCATTTCATGAAGATCACAGTCCATCTTGTTCATGTTAAAATTAATAATGAACGGTGGAAAAATATCAGTAAAAGATTGTAAGATCAAATCTTATGACGACTCTATTCTTAGTAAAGACCCTAACTTCTTAAGTTGTTCTATAAGATCAATCATCTTAAGAACATGGGGTCCCACGGGATATTTGGGCTTCAGTTCAGACTTGAATAGGGAGTTAGATAATTGGTATCTAACAGTCCTATTTTGAGACCTATACATATTCTTAAGATGCTCAATGATCTGTGGAGGATTCATACCTTCATGTTGACTTTGGAGTTCAGAACTCATTGATGTCAGAATAATACACTTGGCATTAGTACTTTGTTCATTGTACTTTAAATATGCATTAGCATCATCAATTTCCTCAGGAGGCGTTTCCTTTATGGGTTTATCAATCACATCAATAAGTTTTTCACGCATTAGAATAATTCTCATATTGCAGTACCAATCATCAAAATTGTTACCCATGCTTGTTAGCATCAAGAATGTTTCGTAGTGATATAATAGACATTTTGAAAAATCTAATAAAAATGAAAACACCAAAATAAGAACACAATCATATATCATTAAGACAAGGATTTTTATCTAAATGATAAAAAAATCTTTAAAACATGAATGAGTCCCTTATTTGTCAAGTCGTTACTTATGCATAATTAAAGAGCGATAAATTTCCTATTTTATCATATAAAATTTATAGTAGGCTCAATATTATATAATCCCTTGTATGTCAGGTCGTTCCTATTAGTATAAATTAATTTATACACCTAGGTAGTCTAGGTCAAAAGTATAAAATTAAGTAATTTTTTCTCACACATGCATCATATGCAATAGAAAATATTATTTATCCCTTAAGTACAAGTCACCTGATTATCAGGTCATTCCTTATGAACAAAAATAAATATTATTATCTACTTGGGTGAAAAATCCTTTTTTGATAAAATATAATATATTATATCAAAATAAACTCAATAATTTTAAAGGTCAAAATTTCATGTTATTAAAATAATTTTAATAACATTAATGATCATATCACTGTTTAGACAACATTCGTATAAGAAACTTGTATTTATTTCCTACATGTATGGAAAAATTGAAAGAGTCTTATTTTACTTGTCTTATATCTTCACATTTTCATTCAACGTTAAAATTGAAAGAGTATCTTTCATTGTTAACCCTTGTCTTAACAAGATCTATGGTTATCGGGTTTCAAACCATATATTTTCTGTTAAACCTTTTAACCAAAACCATGTATTCTTTGTTAAACCTTTTAAAACAACCTTTGCTTTTAACCGTACGTGTACAACATCAATGAATGCATTTAATGAGTTGGTCATAAACAACACCACATCAACCTTTTCATTAACTATTCGTATAACATTCATGAAATGCATTTACTATACACAACTTTTATCAACAACATTTGTCCAATGCTTAATGACATTTTAAGTTTTCAGTTTTATGAAAAAAAAACACAATTTCAACGTTATTATGAATATTAAATAAGCAACTTTCAAATTGTTACTGATGGGTTAGTGTAACGCCCCAAATTAAGGGTTAGCATCTGAAGCACGTATTTGGATGTGACAGTTAGAGAGAGAGAGAGTTGCCCTGCCTTCCCTATACCTTCTTCGCCGATTCTCCCCACGCCTGCTTTCGATCCTGACCCTTTTTCTTCTCATTTCTTCTTCTTCCCTTTAACACTTCTTCCATTCTTAACCATCTCCTCTCTTTCTCGCCGCTTGGACATTCCTCTGCAAACATCCCCGAACTTTCTCCTTTCTCCTCCGTTTTTCAAATTTTCCCGCCCCTTGTCACTCAGATTCCTCCCCACCTAAAGCTAAGGATTTCCCGCCTCTGCCTTCCGACCCAACCCTCCCTCATCCACCTCCACAGTCTTCTATTTCTGGTGTTGTCTCTAGCCCCCCGAAAACTTGGAAACAAGTGGTCGGCGACACTATAAACTCTACACTCTTTTATAAACCGCCGACTGAAATTGAAGGGAAATTCATAATCTGTCCAGATCTTGCTACACTTCAAGAAGGTGCTAACTCGTGGAAATCTACTTTAGTCGGTTTCTTCCTAGACCAAAGACCACCGTTCCCTCTTATTATGCGTTGGGCCAACAAGTTATGGAAAAGCAGGGGTCTCGTAGATTTCTTGTTCACAGAAGACAACCTCATCCTCTTCACTTTCACTACCACATCTTCTGCCAATTGAATATTGGAAGAGGGACCATGGCACTTCGGGAGTCAACCAATCTTTCTACAAATATGGCAACCCGAGTTGAAATTTGAAACCATAAAAATCCAAAATCTTCCTCTCTGGATTAACTTTCATAACGTCCCGCTAGAGTGTTGGACTACTACAGGACTCAGTTAATTGGCTAGCTACATTGGAAAACCTTTGTGCATGGATGAAAACATAGCCACCAAGAAGAGAATCGGCTATGCCCGTATATGTGTGAGTATTGAAGCTTCTAAGGAACTCCCTGATGAAATACCAATCATGAGGCTAGGAGAGGGGAATAAGTTATGGGAAGACAGCATTGCTATTTCATACCATTGGAGGCCCTCTGCCAAAACTCAACCTACTATTTGGAGACCCACGGGTAAAACTTTTAAGATAGGTACCTACCAAGAATTGATGACTCAAGGTGATGAAGGTACTAGTTGTTTGAATGTTTCTGAATCTATGGATTGCAATGAGGAAAGAGTTAATACGGTTATGCCCCAAACGGTTTCAATACAACCTACGGATAAAAATACCTCCACTGTGGAACTGGGTAATGGCCACTTGCATGATTCAAATGTTGCGGAAGCTACCCTTCCTTGTGCTGCTCCTTTACCTGTCGAAGCCAACTCTGAACACAAAGAGGCATCATACACTAATGTTTCTTCTCAAGACAATATGGCTGTGGTAGAGGGTATTCCAAGCTCGGCTCAAGATTTTTCTATGGATGAAGACAGTGGTAATTCTCACTCACTCTCTAAAAGAAAATCTCAACGAGGCAAAGGTAAAGGCCTCAAAACCACCTCTAATTTCATATGAATATCTTGGCATGGAACGCCAGAGGAATAAACTGCCCTTCAAAATTGTTAATTGTTAGCTCTGAAGAATTTTGTATGGCATGAGAAACCTATCTTACTTGGGTTATTGGAAACAAAAATCAGGTTGGGGAATCTTAATAAGTTGAATATTTTAGGATCTCGATGGAGAGTCTGTTCTAATCATACTCATCATGCTTTTGGAAGGATAATCGTTTGTTACAATTCAGAGGAGGTTAAAGTTGACCTCCTCGAAGCTACTGACCAACTTATGCACCTTTATGTACAAATTCTGTAGGAGAATGTAAAGATGAACGTTTCTTTTATTTATGCAAGCAATTTTGAATTCCAATGTTGTGATCTTTGGAACATTATACGATAGATTAGTGCTACCATCAATAAACCCTGGCTTGTTAGTGGGGATTTCAACTCCACTCTTTATGCTGCAGAAGCACAGGGCAATATCAGTCTACGGACTTCCTCAATAGATTTGTGGGACAGTGTAGATCATGTAAAGTTAACTGATCTCAAATTCATTGGCCACTCCTTCACTTGGTCAAACAAACAAAGGGTTAGATGGATCATCAGGAAAAAAAACTAGATCGAGCTCTTGTTAACGATCTTTGGCTTCAACACTTTCCCAGCAGCCTAGCTACTTTTATGGACCCTTTGTTTTCATATCATACACCAATATTTGTGTCAAATCTGTCTACTCCTGTGGCTAAACATCACCCCTTCCCATTCAACAACCATTTGGTTCATGATCCGGGCTTTCCTATTGCTTGCAGAGAAGGAGTTATACACTCTATTAGGGGAACAAAACAATTCTGTTGTATTCAAAGGTTAAAAGTTATTAAGCATCATCTGAGAATTCTGAACTCTTCCAAAGATCCTACTGCTAAAGCTATCAACAACACTAGATTGGAGTTGACAAGAATACAGTCTTTATTATCCTCCAATCCTGATATTCAACCTTTAATTGATCAAGAGACGCAGGCTCTCTCAAATTACCTCAAAGCGCTCAATAATCACTCCTCACTTTTGTAGCAGAGAGCTAGGGTGAATTGGCTTCAGGATGGGGATAGTTGCACACAATTCTTCTTCCATTCGATTCTAGCCCGAAAGAATAGAAAAAAGATCTTATCCATCACTGCCCATAATGGCTCAGTCATCATGGATCCGAAGGAAATACATGAAGAAGCATTCAAATTCTTTAGCTCTTCCCTCGGTTCTGAAGTACCATCAGATATTTCCAATGGAGACCTCCACCATCTCAACTTACATCAAATTTCTCCAACAGATTTTACTCTGTTAATCAGACAGGTGGAGGACAACGAGATTGAGAACTGTGTCTTTGAAATGAATGGGAAGAAAGCCCCGGGCCCTGATGGACTTAATGGCTACTTTTACCAACATTCTTAGAATATCATAGGTGGCTTTGTCAAGGAGGCAATTCATGAATTCTTCAGAAACGGAGTTCTTCTCAAGGAGATCAACAAAACCTTCTTGTGTCTGATTCCTAAAGGTCCAAATCCACAAAGCTTTGTGGATTACCGACCCATTTCTTGTGCTAACTTCATTTATAAAGTGATATCAAAAATTCTGGCTGATAGATTGAAGGGAGTTCTTACACCTTTGATAAATGACAATCAAAATGCTTTTTTGGTGAATAGACACATTGGAGACAACATACTTATTGTTCAGGAACTTCTGAAGGGTTATTCTACTTCTAGTAGCCCTCTGAACTGCACTATGAAGATTGACTTCCATAAACCTTTTGATAGTATCAGTTGGCAATTCTTACGATCTATGCTGAATGCTTTTGGGTTTCTAGCTTAGTTTACCAAGCGGTTACTTGAATGTATAACTTCCACCTCCTTCTTGGTTCTTGTTAATGGTTCCCCCTCCCCATATTTTAAAGCAACAAGGGGTCTTAGGTAGGGCGATCCCATCTCCCCATACCTTTTCATTCTTGCCATGGAAGTTCTAAATGCAATCATAAAGGAGGAGATTTCTTCGAACCCCAACTTCAAACACCATACCAAGTGCAAGAAATCTGATCTTACTAACCTTTGTTTTGCCGATGACCTACTTCTTTTTTGCGGGGCTGATATGGAATCAATTCACTCCTTTATGCATGCCCTCAATGTCTTTAAGCATACTTCTGGTCTTCATATTAATCCACACAAAAGCCTTTTCCTATTGTCTAAAAGTGCAGCTCACATGGAAATCAATATTACAGAAGCAACCGGAATGAGATTGCAAACTCCCCCTTTGCTTTACCTTGGCCTTCCCGTGTCAACAAAGAGGCTAACCTTTGTGGAATGTTGACCTCTATTGGGCAGGATCTAGAAGCGAGTAAAATCATGGGTGAACAAAAGTCTATCTTATGCAGTTAAGCTCCAACTCATTAAATCCATCCTAAATTCCTTACATGTTTACTGGAGCTCTCATATATTCTTATCACAAAGTATTATCAAAGAAATAGAAAGAATTCTCATATCTTTCCTGTAAAGTCATCCAAATGGTTCTCCGGGTGCCGCAAAGGTGAAATGGGCCGATATATGCTTTACGAAACAAGAAGGAGGACTGAACATTCTCTCCATTAAAGCTGCTAATCATTCCCTCATTCTCAAAAGATTATGGTGGATCTTAGAGGACAAGAAGAGTTTGTGGATCAAATGGCTTCATGAATATTTCCATAAGGGGAATAGCATATGGGCGATCAAACCGAAAAGTAAACACTCTTGTTTTCTAATTCAACTGTTGAGATTGAGAGATGCTGTCCATTATGAAAGCTCTTGTAAGATAAAGGATGGTCGCCTAGTTTCCCTGTGGTTTGACAATTGGTCCACCAGGGGACCCTTAATTCAACTGATGCCTTTTCTAAGAGCGTCTTCGGCTTTTCCACCAAGAACTCGGATGAACTCATTCATTGAAGGAAATGATTGGAATTTTCCCATAAGTCTAATGCAATTTCAGCCTAGCTATCCTGCCACCCCATATGAACCGGGCATCTTTTTCTGGAAAGATATTGCTATTGAGAAGCTCACTAACAGTGTTATTTGTGATAACTTACGCAAACATCGACCTGCAATCTCTTGGGCCACTAAGGTATGGAATAAATTCTTAATGCCGAGAATTTCTTTCATCTACTGGTTAGCTATTCAGAATAAACTCTCTATGGTAGACCGCATTCCTTATATCCATATGGACATCAACTGTCCAATGTGCTCCATGCAGAGTGAATCTTGCAATCACCTCTTTTTTTATTTTCCTTTCAACAAAACAATTTGGAATTGTGTCACTACTTCTTGTTATTGCGTGAATCCAGGAACAACCATCTTGGAGATTACAGATGGACTTACTGCGCAATCACCTATCCACATCATTGTTCTGGGCGTTTGTATTTACAGGTTATGGCGATAGCGGAATCTCCGAAGATTCAAACATCAATCTTCCACGAAGGAGTGTCTAATTTCCTCAATTTTAACAGAGGTTCGGGAGATCATTCTGACGAAGAAGCTACAACAACGATGCAACCCAACAGTACGCTCCTCTCTACGCATCTAAGGACCTACTTGGAAAGCAACTTTTCATAATGCATCTTCTTCCTTCCATTGTTTACTGCTAATATAACGGGATAGGCTCTCTTGTTTTTGTTGTTTCAATTCTCTTAGCCTGGAACTCTCTTGTATTTGTAACCTTTATTTATTCATTTAATCAATTTTCTTTTTTAAAAAAAAAACTTTCAAATTGTTAAGAAAAAGAATACAAAAAAATTGCGTAAATTATTGGTCTTTGTCAAGTATGATGTAAACATAAAATTGTCTCTGGTACTAATTGAAGGATGATAAACACAGTGGAAATAAAAAAAATTACAATCCTATATTTATTTATTGTGTTTAACAAACATACTAATAATAAGAAAAGTAAAAATAAATACCTTAGGGTATGTTTGGATGTGGATAAAGGGATGGAAGGGAATGGAATGGAATGACCCAAATGACTCAGGCTATTGTTTGGGAATCTATTTTGAAACATGATGGAATGGCAATTAATGGCTTTAGAAGCCATCCTTTGCCATCCAAAATCCAATATTTTGTAACCCTCTAAATTGGAGGATCAAGGATGGAATGGCATGGCTTGCCTTCCAAACCTCTCTTATTTTATTTAAACTTCCAAACAATGGAATGACCCATTTCATTCCATTCCATTCCACTCCATTCCATTCCGTTCCATTAATTGCCATTCCATTCCATTCCATCCTAAACTTCCAAACATACCCTAAACGGTTTGATCTTCGACCCAAAGCTCGTCCTTGGCCCCATCTTGTGTGTAACAACATCTTTCTAACCACCCATCTTGCCTATGTCACAAAGCAACAAGCCCTCCACATTTACCTTCTTATGACTAGTCGCCCAGTCGACATAGCTAATGTCATTGCCTTTGCTCTACATGATTCCATCACCACCACCAAATTTACCAACACCATTAGCTTCCCCCATCTCATCGCAGACATATTTCAGGCCGACAATGCCCCAAAACTTAATAATGACAGCTATTTCTACCCGGCCCCTCTCTTTAGGTACACCCGCCTCAAACATCCCATCATCCACCCACCCCAACCCTCCACCTAGGTTCCTGATGTTGCTACAACCTCTACAGCCGCAGTACCAGATGAGGACGATCCTCCAGCTCAGGCCACTCCTGGGCCTGTGACTTTATAGACCCTCGCTGGTCGAGTCGATGGCCCTTGTGTAGATCTTGCTACTCTC
>JANIPM010408297.1:0-12713 GCA_027478405.1 Erythroxylum cassinoides | reverse complement strand
TGCTCCGGTCACAACTGTCTTTATCTGATCATACTTTTATGCATGAGATGCACATGTTCCAATTGCAATTTATCCCATGCCCAATTCACATTTAATTTCACACGTATGCACTTCAATAACAATTTTTCGATACTTCGGACACCTGCGGTCCGAAACCAATCACAATCAAACATATAATCCCTCCATTCTTTCACATTGGCATAAGCACGTAATTTTAAACACACAAATATTGAGGAACCAACTAGGTTACTCATCTGCAACTTCCGAGCTAATGCCGGGAAGTCTCAGCCACGTCAGAGGATCGACGCTCCACTTATGCCTCTATAACAAGCAGAACACATAAACATTACTAATTGTTCAATTAATAGTAGTCAATTATGCACATGCAACGATTTAATCGCATACCATACATGTTTATGACATTCCCGACTCTAATCCGAAATCTTCCCAAAATCGATTCATGACTTCCATTCTATTAAATCTGAAATCCTTAGTCTCTAAATGGCAATAAATCAAGAACCAAATCAATTGGACTAGAACCTCAACTTCAAAACTCTAAAAATCATTTTTGGAAAACTGGTGTGCTCGCCGCGGCGCCTGATCTCTCGCCACGGCGAGTCCCTCGCATACGCCACGATGCGTATGTGTTAACACGCACCCCGGTGTGGCCTTCTCCCACTCGCCGCGGCGTTTGTTCTTCGCTCGTCGCGGCGTGCGAGAGGCGATTTTCTCGCCGCGGCGTGTTCATCACACGTCGCGGCGTGCAAACCCAGCTACACGCCCGAAACCTAGATTTTTCGACTTCTTTCAACTTCCAATCAAATTTTCCTCTTTCAAAACACTCCCAAAACAACTCCATAAACATCAAATAACTCATCCCTAACCTCAATTCCATCAAATAACCATTATCCCTAAATTACCAGAACCAAAACAAGCAAAATCATCATCCGAAACCTAACCACTTTTCCATTCCTCAAATAATCAAATTAATCATCAATATAATCCAATAAATCCATAAACTAAACTATCTAAGACAAGAAAGAGTAAGAACTTACTTGTTTCAACTTAAAATCCTTCAAATAACACTTCAATCTCCAACTCACACACCCACGGTTTCACCAAAAACCATACCCATCATCATCTTCTCCAACACAAGTTAAAGGGGAATTGGTTTTAGATGGAGAAGGAAGCTAAAAGCAAGAAGAAAATGGGAGAATCAAACAAGCAAGGAGGAGATCAAGATGGAAGAGGAAAAAGAAGAGCCAAATTTCTTTCAAAGGGAGCAAGCATCGTGGGAGACAAATTTCAAAGGGATAAGGTTTTTATACAAATGATTTAAATGGCTAAGGCTTGTTTGGCAACTCCAATTGCCACAAGACCAGTCCGAAAAGCCAAAATCCAATTTCTTAGTCTAAATTCTCCCAAATTTCCAATGGCTCTAAACCCTAATTCCACAAATCATAACACTAATCTTTTCGTGCCATTGGACAATCAAATTCGGAACCGAAAATCCAATTAATCAGTCATTAGGTCATTTTTCTGGTCCGGACCTATTACTCCGAAAATTCCAGAAAAATTCTTAAAAATCCTCGAAATTATAAAACTCATGATCGTACATTCTAATATCATAATTCAAATTCCTAGATCCCATTTCTCACTCCAATTAAATTTTTAAAGCTCAATTAACACAATTATCGCCAACTTTCCAATTTACTCAATTATACCGGGAATATGTCATACATGCATGTACATCCATATGCTAGTGCAATAATTGCCAATTATCCAAATATACATAAGCTAAATAATGCATGCACATACCAAATCATGAATGCACACTCACTGTACCCATCCCATCGGTGACGGGATGTTACACGTGATAATCATTTAATAAAAACTTTTAAAAAACAAAACATCTAATATAACATAGTATAATTTATACTTATTATCATCCCCACTCTTAAATCTTTGCTTATCCCCAAGCAAAAACAAAAACACAAACAAGTCAAAACATAAAAACATATAATCACATAATCATGCAATAATACAATAATGGTACAAAGGTCTCAAATCTTATGGAATTTAATTAACCTCAAACATCAATTATTCAACTTGTTATAATATACTAACTTAATTTTTTTCCTGTTTAAGTACTTTGATTTGAACATACATATCAATCAAAATATTAACACCTTATTCATTCACTTATGGCACTTGTAAGCATACACTTATTATAATTAATTAGTTAAAAAGGTGAAGTATCACTAAATAACCCTTCATGAAAATTTCTTGCTATTTGTAAAAGATTAGTACGTTTCATTCATTGTAACACCATTTTTTTAAAGATTTTCTTTAATGATCACTAGTCTTTTGACTCGAAGGCAAAAACCTTATCATGAATGTCCCCTAGTTACTCAACTAGGTTATGTTGTTTATTTAACTTGGTTGGAGTATCATTCTAGACTTTTGATACGAAGACAAACATTTTGTCGTGAATACCTCAAATTACTCAATTATATCACAACTCTCAACTGGCTACCATCTATATTCTTAACCTAATTTTTGTTTTAGAAGGGCCAGCGGAATAAGAATTTATTTAACATACTTTTTTAGAAAAAATTCTTATCCAACCTCATTTCTTTTTATTCAATCACTCGCATAAAAGTATACTAATAATGCTAACTAATTCAATTGGCTATAATTATAAATGTATACGAACAAAAGTCATAAAGTGAAAGAATAAGTGTCATATCCTAATTAACATACACATTCATCCCAAAGACACCTAAAGCACTTTAAAGATTAAATTTTGTTTTTAATTTATTATAGTTATGAGAAGGAGAAAAAGAAGATACTTTTGCTATCCAATATTTTCTTTACACCTTACTTACATTCTAATTAGTGACTTAGGCTACATTCATTTAGATTTTTGTAAAATCTTGTTTATACAATTTCCTTCATGTTGATTAACCCAAAATTCTATCTTTTGCTATACTTACGTAAACCTTATTACAACTTGACTTAAAGACTTTTTGATTTTTTTCCTCTAGTTGATTTAGCGAGCTTAATGTTAACATTCTTTCTATTTATTAATCTGAGAGTTTCATTGATGAGTGAATTAAGTCAATCTTTTATATGAGGGTGTTAAATCCTATGGTGCTTGATTTCAGAATGGTTATCAAAATGTCATTAATAATTTTGCTTATGAAAATCTATTAAAAGATTGTTTGATTCTAATTATATATTGGTTTGATTCTTTAGGAAAGACATTTGAAATGTGAATAGATAAGTTAAGATGGAGGATGGTTGCGTATTTAAAAGAGTTTTGAATTTAAATTATTATTTGTTTAGGGACAATCAAATGCTGAAGTGTGGGGAAGTTGATAAATGGTGATTTAGACATATTTTTGGTCTCATATTTAGTGCATTTTGCTTTTTATCTAAATATTTTTATTGATTTTGGTACTTAATTTGTTCGTAATTTGTTTCAAGGTCTAACTTACTCACTTAGAGAAAAAAAGGAATGAATTTGGACAAGATTAGAGCAATTTGGGACAATTTTAATGGAGTTATGGAGTACATGACAATGTATATAGATGAAATAGAAAGGGGAGGCATGTTAAGAGTTTTTTGTGGAATACACCTTTATTAGTTAGGTACACATCTTTATTGAGTAGCAAGAAGACCATATTGACATTACACACCCATTGCTATGCATATGTTAGCTCTGAAAAGTGTCACACATTCGTTTAAAGAGTATCTTTGAAAAGTGTCACTCGTCTGTTTAAAGAACATGGTCATCAACACACTCATATTGATACCCTTGTATCTCCCATAATCTAAATTTAAAATTTTAGAAACTAAGATTAAGTGCTAAAAGTAAAAGAGAGACTCCGGAAACACAAGAAGAAACCCTAGAATAATTGGAAGAATGAAGAATTAAGGAAACACCTTAATGTATGAATAGATCTATCATAATTAAAATGAGTTGCATGCAAACCTAAAAATAAGTCAACATAAATCTTTTAGATTAAGATCAAACCTAAACATAAAATATCTAAATTGATTAATGCAAATTTTGGAATTTAATTAGAAAGATATTTTAATTAATCAACCTAGAATTAGTTTTAAATAGTCTTGAGAAAGGTAATATCATAATTGAGGAATTTTCATGATCTAATGATCTTTAGATAAATTTTATTAGTGAAATCATGATTCCATGAGAAGTCCTATGAGGATTAGAATTCTGGGTACCATTGTTTTATTGGTTGATTATTCATTCGTTCGCCATTCTACTTTATTTGATTGTGTTGAGTCGATCTTAATTTATTTTCTTTTATTTTAGATCTAATTTATCAATATTACCTCGATTGTCAATTAGATAATGAGAAAAGAGTTTTTACTAGTACTCACAATCTATATAGGATTGATACTTAGTATTCATCGTCCTATACTATGAAACAATATGTGCACTTTCCTTAGATAATAAAGGAATTGAGTTAGATATAGTCAATCCACCAATCCCTCACATAATTTCACTAATAAATCTTGCTTGGAATTTTTCACATCCTATTCATCCAAAGTCCATTGATTTAATCTCATTTCGGCCATATCCCTGATTCCTAAAGCTTCTTTCTTTAGTTGGTTTACTATAAGGCAAAGATTACAAGCAAGAAATAGATGTCATAGGTTACAGGATATATCTGTTTGCTATGTCAACTTATTCCTGAAACTGATATCTTTTTCCAGTGAGCCTACTCTTAGGATATTTCGTCCAAGATACATCAATTGCTGCAAATGTGTTGTGGTGAGTGGGAATGGCTAAATATTACTCAATAGGAGAGCAATGTTGTAAGGGGTATGAAACATGATGCATGTTTTTTTGTTGTTGGAAAACTACTTTCATTTGTAGTATTAATGCTATATGGCATGATAGCAGACTACACAAAGGCTTAGTAATGGACAAGTATGACTTTGAGGTATGACGATAAGTACCAATCTTAATAAGAAGGTTTAAGGTAAAAAAAAAAGCAGGAGAAATTTGTGCAAGGACACAAAACATGGTCATTAACTATAAAAGAATGACCACCTAAACATTGCTCCTTTAGAATTTCAAAGAATTATGAACAATATTTTGTCACACTATTTCGAATTTTGTATAACTTATATAGATAACGTCTTAATTTTTTTTTAATAGAAAAACATCGTACACATACCAAAATATTTATTTACGTAAAAACAAGTTTTAATTTTTTATACAGAGTTTAGGTATAACACATATAGGGAGAAATTTAAAATTCAAGAATAAATTTTTTAACTAAATATTAAATAAGAAAAAATTACAAAAATTTTTGTTAACAGAAAGTAGATTTTGAAAATACAACAAACAGGTGGAGAAATATTAGATAGTCACATGTTATCCATGCAAGTAAGCACTATTCCTTCCATGTTAAATTTATTTTTAATATCTATTTATAATTCTTATTTATAAGTGTTATAAATTCAATATGTTAAAAATAAAAAATAAATTTGAGATAAAAGGTACAGAAATTTAAACCACAACTTTGATTTTTTTTTTTAAATTAAAACTTAACAAAAATATTTGAAATTATAACCAAACTAAAATAAATTACAATTACAATCAAACTCGATATTACAATTAAAATAAAAATACAACAATCAAATTAAAATGTAAAACTAAAGCACTTGAGAATATTAATTCAACATTAATAATTAATAGTTTTGGAAGGTCATCCTCGTTTCCTCCAAAATCAAAATATTGGCTAAAGCCACTAGATAAGTCAACCCCTTTTTGAGGTTCTCCTTCTTGAGCTCTTTTTGCATAAAATTTCATTTGTTTATTTCCGAAATCCTCATGCATCACTGAATCTTTGATAGAATCCAGATCTTTGCGTAAAATTTCGTAATGTATTGATTAAATATTTGTGGTAACGATATGGTAATTTAGAAGATTAGAAGTTAAATGTACAATAAAAATATTATATTATTAGAAGTTAAATGTACAATAAAAATATTAAATGTATGTATATTATTAATTTGTTGTTGCGATAATATTAATTATATTTGTTAAATAATATTAATTTACTATAAAGTATATATTAATTAATTAAGAATAATGATTGTATTTTAATTTTATAAATAAATAAATAAATAAAAATTTGGTGTAGAGTGATTGGAGTAATAATAAAATTAATGTAAAAAGATTCATTGAATATTTTCTTTTACACCAAATTTGGTGTAAAATTTTAGTGGAATGGTTAGAGATGGCCTAAGAGACTTTGCAAGGGTGGAAAAACATCTTTACATAATTTCTCAATAGCTGATGGGGCAGACAATAGGTAGGCTTTAAAGAAAAAAAGACAAATAAGAAAAGCCAAGAATAGTTTGATTTCTCCAATGATGATCTTGTGCATAACTTTTGGTCATATCGCACGTGGAACTAACAAGTTGTACGTTTACTAGAGGGTGAAATATCTAGGATCAGAGCCTCTGTTCTAGTTAACCAGTTTTAATTCTGTTCTATTAAATCTCATCGACACAATTATGTAGGGTCTATATAAATGTGTGAACCATATTAAGTAGAAGAGTGTTGGAACACCCTAACGGAAATAGTGTGCTCCAACCCGAAGAATCCTATGCGTTCCTTAAAGAGGATGAAACTATCACTTGTAGTTTTAAGTTTTAAACGTCACGAATGTTTAAATAATTTTAAAAATCTATTAAAACAAAATGTTATTATCTTAATTTTGAGAAAAATATTTTAAATCATTTTAAAAATCTACAATGTATCACTCTAGAGTTTAAGATGTCTGACTTGGCTTAAGTTCCTTTTTTTCTTAAATGATAAGGTGGTCAGCTAAATCTTTTATAAATGGATATCTTAGGCATTTAAATTAAAGAATAAGTTTGTAAATTTTTAAAATATGGTTAAATAGTTATCATAATATAAATTAAAATACATTAAAACTAGTATGCATTAAAATCAATAGTGTTATGGAAGATAAGACGTATTTTGATTTATTTAAGAAAGATTCATATTACGAGATTACAGCCGTGATTAAAGTGGGCTAAATTGATACATGCATAATCACATTGGTTTACTTATCATGTTAATACAAGTTTTATTAAAAATACTAATTCTTGTAATGCTGTTTTTTAAATAAAGATTGGCCGCCTAATTACATAATTCACTTTGAAGATAACTATTGTTAGAAGTGTAAAATATTTGATTGGATTGATTACATTTTCTTTTGAAGCAGATAACGATGATATTATTTATTGATATGAAACAAATTCTTAAAATAAATTGGTGGAAGGTCAAGAATTAATGAGAATGATAAGAACAAGTTCAAGCTACTTGATAACATATTTCACGTAAACAAATTTTCTTTTATCATTTCTACTGATTCTTTTCAATCTTATAGTTGTAATATTCCTATCCATTTATCACGTGCTTTACAAACATGTATATAAAAGATCATATACTTTATGATTAATATACAGAAAAATTCACTATTTTTCAATTATTCTCCAATAAAGTTTCATGGTATTAGAGATAAATACACCAGTATTTTAATCCTCATTTACCAAAAGAACTTGCGAATACACCTACCAAAATTAACAACAATACTTACATAAAAACACAACACGATTATCATCTTTTCAACCTCAACAAACATCACAACCAAATATGAAAGAAATCAATACATTAATTCTTCCTATAACCAAATTACCAATTTTCTCACTATAACCTTTGACTTAAATAATTATTTCTTACAACATCTAGTCTTCTAGGATACATTGATAACTCCATTTCTCAACCTATATCAGTTGATTCAAACCTCACTCTGTCTTCTCCAAAAAGGCCCAACTTCTATCACTAGATACCTCTAACTTGTGTTTGACATAGCTGATGACCTAGCAGTAATTGGTGAACACATTTTGAACTACGACTTAGTCCTTTTCACTCTTAATGGCCTTTTGATTGAGTGTGAGTCCTTCATCACCGCAATTGAGCATCGTGAACACTGCTTTGTTTGCTAAACTCTAAGCAATGTTGCTTCTTCACAAGATATGTTTACTCTCGTTTCACGTTTCATTTGGACTAAACACAACTTATAAAAATAGTGGAAGGCACAAGGGACATCATAGTGGTTAAGGATGTGGCTTTGATAGATCCCTAACTCATATGGGTTATAGTGGGCTATGCCTAACTATGACTTAACTAGTCCAATTACTTTTGGATATTCTTTCAATTCCCAGCTTAAAACACATATCCATATTTGACCCATTCTGTCACACCACATCAATCTTTTTCCTAACGGCCCAATCCCAACATCCAGGTCCAATGTCTATTCCAAACCTAAAATAATTATTCTTAGCTTAAACCATAATGTCAAATTTGCTAGAAATAGGGTCATATTACAACTCACTACCATTTTAGATACTCTAAATCTCAAAATAGCTTAGTTGGTTCTCCATATATTCCCACTAATCTCATCACAACTTTTTCTGTTATGAATATTCAATCTGCTATAGAAACTTCTCAACTCACATCCAATAATATTATCAAATGGTTATCAGATATTGGCACCACAACTAACATAATGCCTGATCCTTAGAGTGTGGATTTGGTTACATCATATGTGAGTCCAATGAAGTGGTTATCAGCAATACGCATACTCTTCCTATTTTTGCTAGGAGTTCCTTACCTTTTCCTACCTCTAGTTGCTCATTACATTTTAATGATATTTTTATTATTCCTTACCTTATTGTAAATCTTTTTTTTTGTAGCTCAATTTGTTTATGACAATTCTTGTCTCAATGAATTTAATTTGTTTCTCTATATTATGAAAGCCCTTAACTCCAAGATACCACTATTCATGGTAATAATCCATACCTACTAAAGCTTTCTTGATAATTCAAGAATTTGGTTGCCCTTGCTATTACTTATATTCCACTTGATTTATGACATCAACATCTTGGTAATTCATATTTTTCCACCCTTTCTAGTTTATCACATATTTACCCATTAAGTCCAAAGTTATAAACCATTGTATTTCATGTCTTTAAGGAAAAAAGTTTTTTTCCCCATTTTCATTATCTACTTGGACTTTAACCATACCTTTGCAACTTATTCACTATGATATCTAGGGTGTGTCCCTATGTCTATCTCTTTCTGGGTTTCGATATTTTATTATCTTTATGGAAGACCTTAACCATTTTACATGAATTTTTATGAATAAAATCCTATGCCCTCTCTCATTTCTAAACTTTCAAAACCATCATTAAAAATATTTTCTCCATCACAATAAATTTTTTTCAATATGATGAAGCTCTTAAACTCATTAAAGGTGCCTTTGATCATTATCTCATCTTTGTTGACATGACCCTTCGTATCTCCTGTCATTACACTACTTAGTAAAATGGTATTACTGAATGTAAAATACATTATACTATTGTGACTAGCCTTATAATCCTCCTTCATACACCTCTTCCTAAAACCTTTTAGCTTGAAGCTTTCTCTACAGTTGATTACCTCATTAATCTCTTGCCTACTCATGTTCTTTATCATAAATCTCCATTAGAATTACATTTCCATACTAAACTTGATCTCACCTTTCTCTGTGTGTTTGGGTATGTTTATTTTCCTTTATAAACTTCTATTTGTCCTTAAAAACTTTCACCAAAATATATTCCTTGTGTCTTTTTTAGCTATTCCCCTAATATAAAAGTTATCATTGCTTTCATCCTTTTACCTATAAAATTTACATCTCTCGTCATGTTCGCTTTCTTCAAAATATTTTTCTTTAGTTGCTACTAATTCCATTGCCTCTTCCTTTTCTTTAACTTCCTCTCTTGTCCCTTTACCTATGTCATTCCATCCTCCCCCCACCATTTTTACCTGAAATCCATCTCTTGTGCCTCAACAATCACATTCATGTCCTAATGACTAGCTTATGATCATACGTACATGACTACTTGCACATTTCTTGACTATCTCACATACACCTTCATCTCACACTACTTGCACATTTCTTGACTATCTCACATACACCTTCATCTCACACGTCCCTCCTTCTCCTAGTCCCACATCTTTTACTAAAGCCAACAAATTTTTTACTAGTGCCAAGAAATACTTAATCAGTTTAAACACCACCTCCTTTTAGTTTAGGGTTAATTACTAATAAAAGCTAAAACTTTTGTCAATTTTTTAATTATAGCCTGAATTTTAAAAAATAGCCATAAAATGCCCAATTTTTAATTTTTTTTCAATTCTAGCCCAATCTTTAAAAAATGGCAATAAAATGCTCAAACTTTCAATTTTTTTCAATTCTAGCCAAACGTTATTTGTTGTTCTCCCGATGCCCTCATCCCTTTGTTTTCTGTTTGTTCTTCTGACATCCCAAACTACTCTCATATTACAGCGTACTGCACTAGTAAGCTCTTCGTTTTTAGTTCGATCTCTTGATGCCCTTAGTGTGAGGGTGTTGGAGCCACATAATCTGAAAATCAAATGGTAAGGGTGTCGAAAGAAACTGAAATCAAAGCGTAAGGTCATCTGGGTTGCGTAATCTGATTTAAATCATTTTTAAACAACGATGTCATTTTAATTATGTGATTAAACAACATTGTTTCATTAATCTTCATTTTTTGGTTGACATGTATTAATAGTTAATGTTTCTAAATACATGGAAAGCCACGTTAGCAAACCTAATAGACGTCGTTTCATTAATCTTCATGTTTTGGTTGACGTATATTTTACTGAAGGTTTTTGAAATACATGGTAGGCCATGTCAGCAAACTTAACAGAAACATTAATGTCGGGTTAAAATTGAAAAAAAAATGAAAGTTTGAACATTTTACTACTACTTTTTTAAATGTGGGTTAGAATTGAAAAATTGAAAGTTTGAGCATTTTATTGTTACCTTTTAAAGTTTGGGCTATAATTGAAAATTGACAAAAGTTTGAGCTTATTTTTAATAATTAACCCTTTAGTTTATGTGGATGATATCTTATTCATGGGATCATCCATGTCATTCATCACTTTCTTAAAATTGAGGTCAGGTCTACTTCTTATGGTCTTCTACTCACTTAAACCTAATACGCTATAGATCTTCTCTTACAAATGTCTCTTGACAAATCAAACTCATTGTAACATCCCGTTACTGATAGGAAGGTCATTTTGGTAATTTGGGACGGGCTAATAGGTTTTATTGCATAAACTGGTTTGAGCATTCATTTGGCCTCTAATTATAGAGGAATGTGTTTCTTGCACATGCATTTATAGGTACATGCATTCATGGTTTTTCTGGCATTTAATTGTGAGCATGAATTGGTTGGATTGTGATTTAATTGAGAAATTAGGAATAATTGGGTTTGAATAATTGATTTAGAATGGTTTAAAACAAATTGGCAGTTGATAGTGGCCCATAGGAAATTTTCTAGAAATTTGGGAGAAAATGCCCGGACCGAAAATTTTTGAGTGAAAGACCGATTGACCGTATGGTACCGAAATAATTGTCCAATGGCAATGGAAAATTAGATTTATGCTGTAGAAATAAAAATGTTGAGCCATTGGAATTTAGAGACTGAAATTTAAAGAATTTAGGGGCTTATGTCTTTTAAGCATTAGGTTAAAAAGGGCATTTATTCACCTCCTTCAACTTAGGGCAAAATTTTCCTTTTCCTTCCTTGGTGATTGCCGATTCCTCCCTTTGGTGTGATCCTTCGATCGTTGCTTGTTGCTCCCTCTCCTTGTGCAATCCTAGCTTGATCCTTAAGGAAGATGAAGATTGTTGAGTTTTGAGGGTGGAAATCGTGGGTGTTAGACGTGGGAGGAATTTATGAGATTTGAAGATTTCAAAGCTTGATTTGGTAGGTGATTGGTTTTAATGTTTTTATTTATTGAGTTTGATGCATTTATGGTATTTATTATGAAAGATTGGGTAGTTTAGAGTGAGTTGTTACTGGTTTTAGTGAGAGAAATGGTGAAAAAGTCGATCGGAGAAGACGAAGGAGAGACTCGCACGTCGCGGCGTCTGGAAGAGGCCTCGCCGCGACGAGTATTGAGTAAATGAATACTCGCCGCGACGAGCTTTTCCTCTTACGTCGCAGCGAGCTTAAGGAAAGGTGTTCACCGCGGCGAGCATCCTTTACGCTGCGGCGAGCGACCCTTTGTACGTCGCGGCAAGGGATTTTAGGCCGCAACGAGGAGCAAATTTCTGAATGGATGTGTTTTAATTTATGGGACGTAACTTATGGTGTAGACCTCCAATTGAGGCGATTCTTGATTCGTTACGAACTAGAGAAAGATGTCTACAATTGAGGAAAAGTATGAAAGTTAGAATTTAAATTTAGTATGGTCTCACTCATAGAGAAAAAGTCAATTATAGTTTCGATTGCAACCTAAGAATTGTATTATGATAATTGGAGTATAAATTGGGGTCTGCAATGGATGATTTTGACCCAATGAATAAGGAATTACTATAGGGTGTATGATTTGATGGATCAAACTGAAGTTTAGGAATGAAACAATCATTGTTGATCAATTGAGTGAAGAGTTAGATTTGGGTGTTAGATATTAAAATTGGGTTTTGGCGCCGAAAAATCATGAATATGCATCGTACATATTTTCATTAAGACATATGCATCATTGAATTGTTTTGACTGAGCATCTAGTAATGGGAAATTAT
>JANIPM010408228.1:0-12723 GCA_027478405.1 Erythroxylum cassinoides | reverse complement strand
TTGAGAATGATGTCGGTTGATGATATGAGATGCTCATAGATTGGCTGATTATAAGTAGATAATGTATGTGAGAATTGCAGTTTGGGATCCTTACTTCTTACAACCAATTAAGCAGGTATAAGGGTTAATCAGTCAAGCGAATAGATTATGCCAGATTTTTAGTGGAATATAGAAAAGTTGGGCTTACTACAGGTTTTGGTGCATTAAGCTCACCCATTCCCTAGTGCCAACATAGCCCAAAAAAAGGCGG
The DNA here is from genome assembly GCA_027478405.1 of Erythroxylum cassinoides. Taxonomy (NCBI): domain Eukaryota; kingdom Viridiplantae; phylum Streptophyta; class Magnoliopsida; order Malpighiales; family Erythroxylaceae; genus Erythroxylum; species Erythroxylum cassinoides. The sequence goes on along the minus strand of JANIPM010408228.1, from coordinate 12,473 downwards.
GTCGTGTCAGAAACCTCTTAACTGGGTTAGATCACTCCACTCATATGCATGTCAACTCTAGCCCAACTGTATGAAGCTTCACAGAGACCCACCCACTCAAAACACCCACCCAGATCCTAGACTTAAAGAATCTATAACAATTCAAGAACTATTCCCTAACCCCATAACTCAGCTAAAACATGGCCAGCTAGCCCAAATTCTGGCAATTCAACCACCATACCCTAAGGAAATAGATTTCAAAAGGACCTCATTAAAAGGCCACATAAAATCTTAACTCTGGAAAAAGTGTAAGAGAAGGGCACTAAGTGCTTCATTTGTGCGGAATCTCATGCCCCATGGGCTTAATCCTAACCATAAAAAGGCACAGTTGTTCATCATAGAAGGTGAAGAGGAAGAGTATGCAGAGTTGCCTCTAAAAGAAAAGGAGGATGGAACCCCAGAAGATGAGATTGCTGCAACGATTGAACCTCAAATATCAGTTCATGTCATTTATGGGAAGAGTTATCAAAATATAAGGGTAACAAATGTGTGTAACAAAAAGCCTATCCAGATACTCATTAATAGTGGCAATACTTATCATTTTCTAGATAAAACTAGGGTGTAAGTTAGGCTCAACTAAGCCCTTATATATGTCAGTAGCTGATAAAAGTGTAATGATCATCAAGATAGAATGCAAAGGGGTTAAATGGAAGCTATAGAACATTATGTTTAAAGGAGACTTTAAGATGTGGCCCTTGGATTTTATGACATAGTATTAGGGATTTAATGGCAACACTTGGGAAATTCATTTAGGATTTTAAGCAACTTTTATGAAGTTTAATTATGCTGAAAAAAAGCATATGCTTAAGGGGATCAAACACTTTACTAAAGGTTATGAGAGATAAAAACTTGGAAGACATTGTAAGAAAGTCCTCAAATAGCTCTATTATAGTTGTTCTCAAATGAAAAGTAGTCTATCTAGCTTCAACACTCCCGTCTCTTTTCCATCCAAGCCAAATGCATTGAAACTACCCCTCATGAGATGTATGCAGGACCTGTTGTTCAAGTTGGGAAGAAAAATGGGTCTTTAAGGCTTTATGTTGACTACAAAGACCTTAATTAGCAACCTATCAAGAACAATTTTCCAACTCATTTGGTTTAAGTTAGATGAGCTTGTAGGTGTCAAGGTGTTTTCTAAACTAGATTTGAAGGCTAGCTATCATCAACTCAAAATGCATCAGGATGACATTTATAAGATATCATTCAAAACCTATTATAGCCATTATGAATTCCTCGTCATGTCTTTTAGGATGACAAATGCCCCATCATCTTTTCGAAATCTCATGAATGAGGTTCTAATGAAGTAACTCAAAAGTGTGTTTTAGTGTTCTTTGATGACATTTTAGTTTACAACGCATATTTACATCAACGAATGGACCTTCTCTAATTGGTCTTTGATCTAATAAGGCTCAATGTACTTTTTTTAAAGTATATTAAGTGTGTATTTTCTACTCAGCAAATTGAATACTTATGTTATATTATCACTCCTAAAGGGGTCTTTATTGATCCAACCAAGATTTTGACTATCGCAAATTGGCGTGTCCCTACCACTCTAAAACAACTGAGATCATTCTTAGACCTTGCAGTCTATTATAGGAGTTTGATGCAAGACTATGGGGCTATTTATAAGCCTTTAATAGAGTTTACTAAAAAGGACAACTTCCATAAATCAATATAAGCAACCAAGGCCTTTGAGCACTTGAAATAATCCCTCATTTTAGCTTCAATTTTGACACTTCTAGACTTTGATAAAAAAATTTGTAATTGAAGCAAATGCATTATAGCGTGGGATTGGTGTTGTACTATTACAAGACCATCATATAGTGGCCTACATTAATAAAACTCTTAGCCTTAGACACTAAGCATGCTTATCATATGAGTGAAAGTTATTGGCAACATTGTTGACTGTCAAAAAATGGGAGACTTATCTCATTAGAAGGCACTTCATCACTAGAACTAATTATAAAAGTTTGAAGTACCTTTTAAAACAGCATATCATTACCCCTTTACAATATGTTTAGTTGGCTAAGCTTATGGGATTTGACTATGAGATTAAATATGCTCTTTTAAGGGTGACAGGGGGTGATATTATATATATAGCTCTTTAGGGCATTAATTCTGACCTGATGAGTAGAATACAAAATGCTGAGTGCAAATTAGTAACGTGCAGCTTCTGATTTCTGACTTGCAATCCATCTTCTCACCCTCATTATTCATAGGCAGCTAGTGAGTTGAAGAAAAGAGGGAAACTAGTGGTGGGAAATGATGCTTCATTAAAGGACTTCATTATGAATTGGATATATAGCTAATCTATAAAGGCTTATTACGGTGAGGATGCTACGGTGAAAAAGGTCAATTTTCTTTTCTTATGGAAGGGTATGAGGAACGATATTCAACATTTCATCTAAAAGTGGGAAGTATGTCAAAAGTGAAAGCCAAACAAGCGTTAATTAGGAAATCTTGAAGGAAGTCATGTGGATAGGAGGTTCTCAACAAAGAAGTATGTAGAGAAAGGAGTATGTTAGAATCTTTTATTAGCTAGTGCCATCTTATTACCAATTTCTTTCCCTTATATTTTCATCTCTAGTTTTAGGATGTACTTATTCTAAAGGGATATAAGAGAATTACTAGAGAATTTATCTAAAATTTCCTGATTCCCTCTCCTTCTTCATGTTGTAATTGTTGGTTCTAAAAAATCATCTAAATCAATAAAGTGGCTTAACTTTTGTTCTAAAATTTCTCAATAGTTTTACCTAGATTCTCTTCTAAAATTCTTGAATACGTCTACAATTCTTGAATTTAATTTTGCTGCAACAATGGTGGAGAAGATGGAAATCATTTTGGACCTATAAGGAGATTTGTAACTAAGTTGTAAGCATGGTATGTATAGCCTAAATGTTTTCACAGTTCTTTTATCTTTATTGATGAAATTCTTGACTAAGTGTGGCTGGATAACCCAAAATTAGCCAATTCTTACCAAAGAGAAATTTTAAAAAAGTTACAATTAAGATAAATATCCATATATGTTTATTTTCAATAATTATGAGAATTAATTAATTTAAAAATAAAAATTGATATATTAAGAAATATGTTTAATTTAAATTTAATGATAACATCTAATAGTATACTAAAATAAATAAAAATAAGATGATAAAACCAAACAGATTTTTGTTTTCAATTTTTGTTATAAATTTCAATTAAATATATTTATGTTTTCTTAACAAAAAAGAAATAAAAATTAAAAGTTACAATAAAAAGACAATGATAGAACCAAAAAAGGAAATTATGAAAGAAATTGGGTGTCTTTTATTTGAAAAATAAAGATATAACAATTTTTCAGATGTGAAATTTTGTTATTCACCATCTAATAAAGTGTTTCCCTGAGTAAATTCAAATTATAAGAAACTTTCTTGTTGATTAATTGTGAAAGATCTTACTATTTTCATAGATTGAAAATTTTATGTTTGAAATTTTTACAAATAAGAAACCTGTTACGATGTTAAATTTAACAGTAAAAATTATAATAAATCCTTTAATTTGATCACTTGTTCTTGATTTTGTGAAAGATTAATTGATTTAATCTTGCATATATGTGCTAGAATTCTTTATATGAGGGTTGTGATTTGATGATTTGATTTCATGTGAATGTTAATTTATTGATGAAGACTTAGTGAAAACTTAAGTCTTGATTTTGGCGACAATGTTTGCTGATTTGCTTGAACTTGACAATGTGAAATCTTGATTTAGCAACTTATTTTCACATAGCATCAAGCTAGAGTCTTGATCTAGACAGAACTTTGAAGTTTCTTGGATGATGTTAACTTAATAGTACGTTAAGTTTCTTTTTGGTAGATCTAATGAAGTTTTAACTCCTCTTAATGTAAAAGCTTGATGGAGCTACAGTATAATTTTGAGCAGTGTTATAAATATTGTACCATACTGATTGGTACCAATTGTACCATATCATATCGACTAAAAGATGATATAAAATTGCTTTGTACTATACTAGCTTGCTATATTAGATATCAAAATGGTACCAAAATATTAAAAATATCGGGTCAAATTTGTAAATTAAGAAAAAATGAAGAATTAGATTGAAAGTTATTTTTAAATATTTTTAAAGTTAGGTTACTTTCTATAAAAAATATTGTATATATTAATCTTAAAAAACAAAGTTAATGAAACCAAATTTAAAATAATTTTAATTATAATTATATTTAAGAACTAAATTTGAATTATATAAAAAATATGAAATTATTTTATAATTAAAAAAATGATTCAAAATAGTATTTGATATTTACAAGTACTAATATTGTATTATACCAATACCAAAATTGGTATAAATTGTATTCATAACTTTGTTTAAATTTAACAACAATAAAGCTCTCACCTCCCTCTAGTTTTTTGGCCTCACTGGAGTCTTCTCTTTACCTTTTTCTTGTTGCATCTCTTTCTTAGGCCTCATTTCTAGCTCCTGCTGTAATATCTTCTTTCAAGTATATTTTGGTGCTAGCTTTAAGCTTTGCTTTTCTTCTTCCCCCTTATGTTTTCCTTAGATAGGTTTCACTTACTAGGGTGCTTTCTCTGCCTTGGTTAATATTTGTCTCTAAGGGCACTCAAGTCTTTTCACTCTCTTAATCTTTTCACCCCATTCTTTCTTTATCATTTTAAGAACTACTTTTTGAAATTTTCAATTATTGCTTTCATCATTTTCCTTTTCTAAAATATGAAGCCCAATCCTTGGAATTGAAGTTACAAAATCTTTTGATGAATTATCATTCCCACCCCTCCTTTCCAATTGTCCATACAAACTAGTGATTTTATTTTCCTATGGACCTCCTTTGCATTTGAGTCCCTTGACTAGTCCCTCTTCTTCCAACTTATTTTACTTACCTAACAATGACTTACAATAAGGAACAAGTAAAGAGATCATAACATCTTCTCTTACAAAAATTAACCCTAACTTGAACTAGAGTTAGGTGGTAGGGGAAAGTTATGATGTATCTCTAGAGTACTGTCACCATTTAATGATAGAAAGGCTAGCCATTATTGTACTATAAATAAATGTTATGAAGGATAGTGCAAGGAGCCGAGCTTCAACCTTTGAACACTTCTCTCTTGAAAAACATCCACCTTTCTCAATAATAAATAATTGGGTGATGAGACAATGGAAAGGATATGTCCAAAGAAGTTACTACTATTGAATGATAATCTTATCCTAGTCAAGTTTATCACTAACCTATGCTCTTACAATTTTAGAAAACTTAGGAGATTCTAGATGTTACTCCCAAATATGTTCCAAACACCCAATGCTCTTACAAATTTTGAAAACTTTAATTTTCTTGAATAATATTCAATAGGCGCGTGTTCCAGTATGGAACAATATATATAGAGTACCTTATGAGTATTAGTTGATGAAAAGACTAAGTATGCTAGCAAGATGTATTAGGAAACCAATTAGCATGGATGAAATAATAGCTCAGAAGAGGAGGATAGGATATGCAAGGTTGTGTGTGAGTGTTGATTTAAAGAAAGTTCTACTAAACACTATTCCTATCATAAGATTAGGAGAAGATAAGGCACCCTTTAAAATTTCAATACATGTTGTATATCATTAGAAGCCTAATTTAAAAGAACAAAGGAAACAAAAGAAATTGGAAGGAGGTTTGCTAGGGTGGTTTCATAAAATTAATGGTCTTAGATAAACAAGTTGATAAGGATATTAATGACAACAGATTAGGTCCAACATAGATGGTGTACAAGGAAGGAAGGGGACCTTGTGGAAATACCTATTGATGAAATAAATGATGTTCAAGAGGGTGAAGAACAACATAAAGGAAAAGAAGTAAGGGAACAAAAGGCTAATGTAGAAAGGTTTGCTACTCTAAAGACTAAGGAAGGAAAGGGTAACTATGAACAATATAATGCTTCCTCCTTGACAATGGTAGACAACAATGATAAGGAAATTGAGGACTTCAAAGTAGAAAATACAAGAAAGTCAAGAAGGAAGAATAGGTTCAAACTATCTAAGCTCAAAAACTCCATACCATGTCTATAGTCTCATAGAATGTAAGGGGTTTTAATTGCTCCTCTAAACAATAAATGTTGAAAGATTTTATTTTGGAGAATAGCCTCACTTTAGTAGGTATGCTCAAGACTAAGCTGAAATAAGAAAGATTTACTAGTTTGAAACTTTTGGGTGATAGATGGACCTAGCTATTTAATCATCAACATCACTCTTATGATCATGTTATGGTTGATTTTGATAATATCCTAGTTAATCTTCAAGTATTACAACCCACTGATTAGATAATATATTTAGAATTGTTATTTTTTGTGATAATACTTCTTTTATTATTAAAATAGCACCACCTAAGTTATATGCCACTAAATTAACATTTTGTTTTATTAAAAATAATTCTCCAACTGTTTTGTTTATTGGATAAGGTAATTTTTGGATAAATATTTGTATATACATTTCTTGTTCTATACGAGTTAATTTATAGTAATATTTTTTAAATTCACAAATATATTCTTCTAAATAACATATATCACATATGTGTATATTATTTAAATGCCATAAGGCATGTTTTTCTTCATTTTCTATTTCTTGTTTATACGAAGTTATATCTTTACCAATAAATTCTTTATAAATTTCATTAGTAACTACATTAAAGGCTTTTATTAATTCGATAGCATTGAGAAATTCAGTAGTATGTTTTATTCATATTTCACTATCTAATTAAAAATTTAATACAATTCTAGTAATTTTATAAGTAATAAAATTCCATAAAGTACTTATATTTGTTAATACTTCAAAAGGTTTTTCTAATTGTATAACTAATGCTAATTTATTAGGCCATTCGAGTAATAATTTTTCTGGTGATAATAAGCAGTCTAAATTGAGAATTCCATATGGTCCTAAGGTTATATGTTTTGGTTTATATTCATAAGGAAATTTTCTTAATTTATTATCTTTTCGATAATATCCAAACCGATTAAGTTCTTCTGTTTCAATAGGTTTATAATTCCAATTATGAGTTTATTGATTGTTTCTTTTTCGTTTTTCTCCACTTTGACTAGTTTCTGTTTGTTCCGCATTCTTTTGTTGATCTACATAAATTTCTTGAATTGATTCATATCCATAAATAATTTCATCTTGATCAGTAATAGATTTAAGATTTCATATTTTAAAGAATTATTATTATTTTCTAATGTTAATTTATTGACTAATTGTGTAATTTCATCTAATTAATTTTTATATCTTTTTCTATATTTTATATATTCTCCATGTTTTTACTAAAGTAAATGTAGTTGGAGGCTCTGATACCATTTTTTGTGACTCAGGTTTTGTTTCTATTACTTTTAATATTTTATCTAGTTTTTCAACAATTTGATATAATATTTTAAATAATTGTTCATAATGCTTATCTATTATTTTTTAATTTCGCTAAAGTCATTAATTTTTTGTAATGACAACCAAAAATGCCTCTTCGGACCCTGAACTAACTCCCAACCCTCAGTCTACTAAACTTAGACCTTGGAAATCAGTGGTTGCTGATGTCAAGGATGAACCTTTAATGGTGAAGGCGTTGACATTTTATCCTCCGGAGATCAAAGACAACCAAATCATGGTTATCCCTCCACTAGAGTTAGCGAAGAAAGGAGCAGTTCATTTCGGCATGCTCTCATTGGGTTCTTCTTAGGAAAATGCCCCCCATATCCAGTGGTTCAGATAGCATTGTCCAAATCATGGTTAGTTTTCATATTGAATGAAACTCTTATTACTGGTGTGAATAACTTCTTATTTAAATTTGACTCAGAAGATGGGATGAATTCTATATTAGAAAAGTAGCCTTGGCATATCTAAGGAAAACCCCTTTTCCTATGGAGATGGAGCTTAAATGGGGGGAACATGGTCTAGGAAGAAAAGCTAGTGTAATGGGTAACCCTCTCTTAATGGACACACAGATTGCCAAGATGTCTAGAATTGTTTATGCTAGAATGTGTATGGAGGTGGAGTTGGGAAAGAGTTGGCCCTCTTCCTTCAAGTTAGCTACTTATAATGAAGAAGGGAAACTAATTTTTAAAGAAATTCAGGTTGAATATGAATGGAGGCCATAGAATCAGATAGAGAAAAAAGAATGGGCTCCTACTGGAAGATTTTTTGAGATAGGATTACAACAAAAATTGGTGAAGGGGAAGAACCCATACAAGTAAAGCTAATTTAGCAGCAGAAGAATGGAAAGGAAATTGTTTCCGATTAGTCTAACCTAATTCATCAAGCTAGTATGGACTTCAGCAATCAAATTGAACAAGGGGAGGGTAAAGAAACCCCACAGAAGGGTCAACTGCATGAAATTGTAATGTGGAGTGACAAGGAGAGTAGTTCTTTAGGAAGTTTAATTGCACAAAGTAAGGATCAACAAAAGCTAGATGAACCAAAAGGAAACCTTGAGGATGCTGACCTGCTGGACATAAGCAAAGTAGGTAATCAACTTTCTCCTTCTAAATCTAAATTGATTCCTGATCATAGTTTGGGGGATATGGAAGCGGCAAAGGGGGAATTCACTATTAGAAAGAATAGGAAATCTAGGAGGAAACAAAAGTAATGACTCTATTGTGACTTTTTCCAATATGGATTTAGTTTTTTGAAATGTTAGGGGTCTTAATAACTCTAAAAAGCAATTAGCTATGCATGCTTTGCTTAAGAGATTGTTGGTTTCTTTTGTGTACTTGATTGAGTCTCGGTTTAAGTCACTCCATTTGTTAAATAATGTGTGCTCTTCTTTGTTTCCTATATGGCTTTCTTTTAATAACTTAGAGTACGGTCCAAATGCTAGGTTGGTAATAGCTTGGAATCCGGACTCTTTGCTATGTGTTCTTAAATGCACTAGTGATCGGTTGGTTCATTTGGGGATTACTCCTATCAATAGTCCTTTTGTCTTCTTTGTTACTTGTGTGTATGGTTCTAACAATTATAATCATAGGAACAATCTTTGGTCTGCGCTGTCAAATCTTAAAAACATAGTAGGAAACCATCCTTGGATTTTAATGGGGGATTTTATTGATGTTCTATTCTCTCATAAGGCTAACCCTATTAATCCCTCAGCTATTCCTAGAATGAGTGATTTTAGGCAGTGTGTCGAGGATTGTTCTTTGTATGATCTTAATTATAGTGGTCCTAATTTCATATGGACTAACAAACAAAGTGGTGAGCTCTTTATTGCTAGGAAGTTTGATAGAGCCCTTGTCAATGCTGTCTGGAGTTCTAGGTTTACTAGATCTTATGGGGTTATCCTTAATCCCAACATTTCATAACACTCTCCCATTGTGATTAGATCTTCTTCTAATAAGCTGAAGAGACCTTCCCCTTTTAGGTTTGCAAACTTCCTAGTTTCACAACCAACCTTTCTCCAGATAGTAGAAGAGGCCTGGAATATCCTAGTTCAAGGAACCCCTATGTTTTATATTGTGGCCAGGCTTAAACTGGTGAGAAAGGCCCTCAAAAAGCTTAATTCTGGTCAAGTAGGTGATGTGAATGCTAGAGTAAAGCATTGCCAAACAACTCTTAACCAAATTTAAGATCAAAAGAGAGTTTCCTAGCTACCCTTTCCTAGTTGACAAGGAAACCAAGGCCATTAATAACTTAATTAGAGCCTTATATGACCAGGAATCTATCTATAAGCAAGCTTCTTGTATCGAGTGGCTCAAAGAGGGGGATCGAAATACCAAATTTTTTCACCATTCTATCTTGACAAATAGGAATAGAAACAACATTCACTCTCTCCTAGGAGAAAATGGCATTAGAATAGTTGAAGTAGAAGACATTCAAAACTAGTTCTTAGATTTCTTTTGAAGCGCTATTAGGGTTAGCAAGGCCCTTACTCCATCTAAAGAGTCTGTTGAAAATTGTTTCCCTAATAGGCTTTCAGATACACTCCTAAACAAACTAATTGCTAATGTCTCAACCCAGGAGATTAAGGATGTTCTCAATTCTTTAAGTCACCTGGGCTGGATGGTTTTAATGAGGTTTTCTTTAAAAATACTTGACATATAGTCAGGATGTCTCTAGGGCAAAACAACATTTCTTCCATCATGGGAGACTCCTCAAAGAGATCAATTCTACTTTCATCACTTTTATTCCTAAAATAGATAACCCTTCCATAGTAGATGACTATAGGCTTATAGCATGTTGTAACTTTATTTATAAGGTTATTTTAAAAATTATGGCTAATAGGCTTAGAGACATCCTCCCTTCTATCATCAGCCCAAACCAAAGTTCTTTCATTAGGAATCGTCGAATTAGGGATAATATCTTATTGGCCTAAGAGATCTTCAAGAATTACCATCTTGCAAATAACCATAAGAGATGTGCTTTCATGGTGGACTTACAAAAAGCATATGATTTGATCCATTGGGATTTCCTACTTAATGTGCTAGTAGATTTAGGTTCCACCCCCCCCCCCCCCAATTCATTGATTGGATAAGAGAATGTATTACCTCTCCTGCCTATGCGGTCTTAATCAATGGATCCCCCTCTAAATTCTTCCCAGGTAAGTCGGGTTTAAGACAAGGGGATCCTTTATCTCCTTTACTTTTTATTCTTTATATGGAGGTTTTCTCAATGAGCCTCAATGCTTACATAGAAGGCAGTAATTCCTTTATATACCACTGGAGATGTAAAGCTCTCAAACTTACCCATCTTTTGTTTGTTGATGACCTCCTAATATTTTGTCATGGTGATTTAGCCTCGGTCCATACCTTACTTGATTGCTTAAGAACCTTCTCCATCTTTTCTGGTACGGTAATGAACCTATCCAAGAGTCATTTCTTTGTGTCTCTAGATATGGAGCAAATGGCCCATCAAATAGAAATCATGTCTGGTCTTACAAGAGGTCAGCTTCCCATTCGATACCTGGGAGTTCCTCTTCTGACAGGTCAGTTGTCTAGGAGGGATTGTTTACCTTTATTGGAAAAAAATTGATTTCAAAGTCAACAAAATGGACCCATAAATTTCTTTCTTATCCTGGTCGAGTGAAACTAGTTATCTTGGTCCTTTCCTCTTTTCAGGTCTATTGGTCTAGCCATTTTATCCTCCCCACCTCCATTATTAAGGAAATAGAGACAAAACTTAGGAATTTTTTATAGTCAGGCAAGGTGGAAATAAAAGCTCAAGCTAAGGTAAAATGGTATGATATTTGTAGATCAGAAAAAGAGGGAGGCCTAGGTATTAAACACTTGTCTGCTTGGAATACTGTGTTGCTAGGAAAAAGAATTTGGTTTATGTTTCATGATAAGGAAGCTTTACGGGTCAGGAGGGTTCACACTATTATCCTCAAACAGAAAAACTTCTAGAATATCTCTCCTAACGACTATTGTTCGTGGAGTTGGAGGAAAATTTTGTATCTGAGGATCAAATTGGGAATCAATTCAGATTTAGAATTGGAAATGAAAATTCGACTTTCTTCTGGCAAGATCCTTGGCATCCTAGAGGTATCTTAATGGCTCATTCTACTCCTAGATTGATTAATGGGTCTGAACTTCCTATGAATGCAAGAGTATCTGAAGTAATCAGAAACAATAAATGGTGCTGGCAGGAGTTAATAGTGGGGACTATCAGTAATCTTGAACCTTTACCATATTTCCCAGATTCTTCAAGAGAGGATAATTTAGAATGGCTAGCTAGCTCTTCGAAGCAGTATATAAATGCTTCTGCACACACCTTCTTGAGACCTCCACATCAAGCAATTCCTTGGTATAAAATTGTATGGCATAAAGGGAATAGCCCGAGGTGTTCTTTCATATTATGGTTAGCCTTCCTGAATAAATTGCAAACAAGGGACAAATTACTTTATCTCCACACCCCTAATTGGTGTTCCTTATATGTCGCAGACTTAGAGACTATTGAACATTTATTCTTTGAATGCCCTTTCTCAAAAATTGTTTGGTTCAAAAGCCCAAGCCACTTCCAAATCCACCTACCACACCTAACCAATCTTCAATCCATGTTATTATGGTTTAACTAGCCAACTACCTCTAGAACCTGTGACATAAATACCTTCTTCACTATCCTTTCTGTAAATTTTTATAACATATGGACTAAAAGAAACTTGTGCACCTTTAAAGATGAAGCCTTGGATATAAGGAATTTCTTTACTCGAGTGATCTCTAAAGTTATAGAACACCTTAGCTCAAACACTGAGAGAAGGTAAAATGTTTGTGTTTCTTTTTATTTCTAATGAATTGTCTTTAAGTGGTGTCTCCAGGTTCAGGTTCTGGCCAAAAACGGGCAGTCCCATACCATGCTACAAATGGATCACCATAAGATGAAGGGCAAGCCCCACACTCCACCAAACTTTGATTATGGAACTAGGGTACTAAAGCTACAAGGGGAATCCAAGTCCCCTCTCCCATGGATGCTACTTGTTAAT